>JAHWFP010273323.1:2262-16338 GCA_023313725.1 Lithobius niger
TAATACTTCAAACGTTAAATGAAATAATTGAAAATTGCGCCTTAAGCAATTTTCATATATTTCATTTAACCTTCGAACTATTACTCGGTGAGATTAGCTTGGCGTTTGATATCACGACTTCATACGGCCGAAAAGCTTGGCGGGAATCGTTAAGGATTCCCGCCAAGCTTTTCGGCCGTTTGAAGCTTTGTTTTGGGGTAGATAAACTGAATCTACCAAAGCGCCCTTTGTTTCTCTACATACACTGTTATAGGCCACCCTAAGTTGTAACAGTTGAATCACAAACCCGTTGCCATGGGTTGTTTTATTTCCACACTTTGTAATTTATGGTAAACCTGGAAAGCATTTAACCTGGTGAAGTGAGGCATTTTATTACCACTGCGACAATATCAAAACGGATGAACGACCGTACAGGTCTGCGGTTCCCAACCTTTCTGCAGGATTTCTCCCCAATTGGACTAGCATGCGATGATGCCCCCCCCCCCAAAAAAAAAAATAATAATGTGTATTTTTTCCCGCATAAAATAAGGAAGTGTTGCAAGATAAGTAAAAAAATGCCTGTCGAATTTTGGCTAAAATATCTGCACATATATAAAAATAATAATTTCGCCACCCTTGTACAATTGATTTCTTTTATGATGCATAGCTAAATTAAAAGTTCACCATTGATTTTTATAGTGATCTGCTTTTTACCGAAGATTTGTAAGGCTCTATACACGCAAATAGCCTAACGTAGCTAAACAATGATCGACTATACCCAGAGCCCGATTTACCTACCCATTTTCCGACCCTACAGGCTGAACCAATCCAGGTGCGCCTCCCACTAGCGCCCCTTCCCCCCCCCCCCAACAAAAATATGTTTCAGGATTTTAAAAAAGCTCTCAATCTTGCGAAAAGATTTTAGGACTTTCGTTTGGGTTTTTTTCGGTCACTACTTTTTTTTTCATCTTAGAATCATTAATACGTGTCAGCGAGGGAAGTCCAGAGCACCGGAAAAGAGTTTCAATAAGTAAACGCTTTGCTTGAAAACATAAATAAAGAGAAAATGAAAGCATAAATTCCGTCCAGTGCAACTAAGCCATTATAAATATGATTAAATTTGGATTGGAAAAAAAACAAAAAAACTTGTATTTATTATTGATTGGTATGTCATTAAAAAAGCCTTAAAATTGCACAAATACAGGGTGGTTCACAAAAAAACTCACGACCGCCAAGATTTTGAAGTCCAACTTTTCTAGTTAGCACCCCTCAGAACCAGGATAGGACAGAAATCAAAACTAATAAAACGGGAAGATTTCTGTCCTCTCCTGGTTCTGAGGGGTGCTAACTAGAAAATTTGTACTTAGAAAATCTTGGGTCGTCAGTTTTTTGAGGACCACACTGTATTTTTATGAGTTGCTATCTTTTTCGGTGCTTTAAATTTCTAATTGATTGGCATGCCAGCTAAAAAGCAGGAACCGCGGTGGCATGGCAGCTAAAAAGCAGGAACTGCGGTGGCATGGCCTGGATATCGACGCACCTAGGGTTTAGTCTATAGTAAGTAGTTAACCTATGCTATAATCGGTTACTTCGGCTACTGGCTTTTATTGTGATAATAACACGATTTTGTAGCCCAAAAATAAAGTAATGCAAGGGTAAATTTTTTTTCCACTTTTTATGGTATACATACTGTACACAGAATAATTTAATACTTAGAAAGATGGGGTGCGAAACGATTTTCTGGCACCCCAGAACATTTTCTGGCACACACATCATCTTTTCGAAATTTGTGGTAACAGTATATACAGATTTCGAAAAGATGTTGTGTGTTTCCAAATTCTTGTAATGCCAGAAAATCCTTTCGCACCCTATTGTTGAATAAACAAAGATGAAAACCTGTTCACGTTGCCTTTTGGACTTATATGTCAGACTGCGTGAGCGGGGAATCGAACCCACGACCTTTGAAATCAAAGGTCGACGTCCTACCACCGAGCCATACTAAGACGGCCAAAAGCCAATGTAAACAGGTTTTCATGCGTACTTATTTAATCCATCTCGAGTCCATTGGCTGTCAGTCCTGTTTAATGCACCCTATCCTTGTTTGTTAGCAAAGTAATTATTTTGTATACAGTAAGTACGTATACAAAAGATAAAAAAAAAAAGTCTTTTTGTTTGTTTTTTTCCTTCTTTTTTGTTATGTAATGCCTTATTAGCACTCTGACAGTTTAAATAACGTTAAAGGTACATGCTTCCATTTTGGCTTTCCTGTATGACTCAGTTCTGCAACATTAGTTCAAACTTATGTAAATGTCGCCAACACAGTCATTTTCTTGGATTTTTCTTTCGTGCCAGATGATTTTGCGACATTAACTCTTAATCTCTGTAAATGTTGTAAACGCTATTCTCAACGGGTCGCACGACGTACCGGATGGATTTATGTCCCTTTAAGTTACTGGTGGACAATTTTTCGCATTTTTGCAAGGCTATAACTTTACATGCACGAATCGTTACTTTATAGACTTTTTAAAAAGGATTTTTCATGTGCACCTCAACAGAAGTAGACAGTAGACAATGGTTAGACCGAACGTATGTGCCATCCGTTTACAGATGAGGTAACCCAAAATACATACCTTCAAAGCACAAACAAAATAAGAGGGAGAGTTTTTGTCAGGTTTATAAGGCTACGACACCATGAATAATTTCGCAGACCTTGTTAAAACTTCTGCACACACTAAAAAAAAAAAAAAAAAAAAAAAAGCGAACTTTTCGCGTCAGTCTGTAAAAATATTTACGATATATCCATCGCACGTTGGCTAACTAACACAGCTATCGCACACCCGACACTCACAATCTTTCAAAATCTGTTCTACTGGCATGGACAGGCAAATGTCACTGTGAATCACTGATTAAAACTACATCCTCCATTATACAAGCAATACTTGCAAGGCCGAATTAAGGGGGTGCTTTGGGTGCTTGAACCACTGGGCCACAGACTGAAAAAGGGCCTCAAGGGTGCCACAAGGTCGCCTGAAAAATACAATAAGGTGCTATTTTTAATTTTAAAAATGTTTACTTTTACTTTTTTTACAAAAAAAAAAAAAAAAACTATAGTTAAAAAAAAAGAAAGTTTTTTATTGCGGGACTGGAGGGGGGTGGGGGGGGGGCTGAGGGCCGGGCCACGATACATTTTAAGCACCAGACCTCTACGAAGCTTAATCCGGCCCTGAAAACTTGGTCGACAGTCACTTAAAACTGCAGAGCTCACGAAAATGGCGATTGTTGAAACTTACTGCGCTGTCATTGGGTGAATGATCCACGCGCATCAGCCAGTCAGCGTGCATATTGCGACCCCGGGTGGCGGAGACATTGCCTTAAATGAAAACACTAGCGGTCAATCTGCAACCCTTGTTAAAACACATGCTTAGAGCATTTAGCGACGAAGGTGTTTAAGTAAAACAGTGTGTTTATTATGATGCGTATGGTTTTGAAATCGTGTTTAACGAAATTGTGGTTTATTATGTGTTGTAAAATGAACGCTAACGTTTTAAGATAAAAATAAACACGGTACTGTTTTCTTTTAAATACTTCCGTCTCTACTTGTGTTTTACGCATGTGTTTAATAAAGTGTTGCAAATTGAACGCATTTCATGGGTTTCTTTTCAGTCCGTGCTATTTCTAAACTCTTTCACGTGTTTTTCAGCTAAAAACGTCTAAAAATCCTCAGATGGCTTTAAACAGCCAAATTACCTTAGCTGTAAAGACACAGCCGTGTCTAGTGGTCACCATGCTCATATATATTTTATCTGAATGTTATCATTAATCCTGGTGGGCGACGCACTAGCGTGTGTCTTGATGCCCCGCGCAAAAGCAGAACTTTCCTAAGTGGCATCATGACTACTCCGAAATTGATGAGTCTTTTTTTTTTTTCAAACATTACGAAAATAGAACTCACGTTTTTTGACGTAGCATTGAATTTTTTGATTCAGAAAATGGGGCCCTTTCTTTACCTTTTTCAAGGAAAAAATTTATACAATAGTATGGATTTAGAAAATGTATGTTGTGAGTTTTTTATGGGCCACTTTATATTATACTTTTGCTTCTTTTACAAATTAGGCAAACCAACTCCGCGTCTTTGTCAGAATAAAATCTATTGTAGTAATTTGGCATTACACTTATTAAAATATTAACAAAACGTAAAGAACAACACTTCTAATGACATTTTAATAAGTTTAAAGCCGAACTCTGATGTGTTATTATGTTATGCAAAAATCCAACTCCGCGTCTTCGTCAGAATAAACTCTATTATAGTAATTTGGCATTACACTTATTAAAATATTAACAAAACGTAAAGAACAACACTTATAATGATATTTTAATAAGTTTAAAGCCGAACTCTGATGTGTTATTATGTATTACATAATGTGTTAAATGTATTACATAACGGTCGAGGGATCATTTCAGTTCACACCAGTTCTCCTCTAAAATCCAAACAATTTTTTTTTTCAAATAGGCCTAGGTTGATTTTAACTTTATGCGAAATTCTGAAGCAAACTAAAGCTCGTATAGATGCTCTAACTTGAGTCGTCTAGACGTTTTTAGAACGAGAAAGAAACCCAGTTGTCAGTTGCCAAATGCTGATTTTTGGCTTAACCTAAAAATACTGTCTGCACAAAATGTTTTTGCCCAGAGATGTTCTACAATACATCCCTACTCCAAAACATAATCATGCCACCTTGGCACCCTTGGGGAATTCAAGATGGCGTCCAAAATAGCCACAACAAAACAGTTTTTTGCTTCTAGAATCTAGTGTCTAAACCGTTACTCCGATTAAAAATTAACCAGTTACCAATTATGTTATGAATAAAATTTTCTTAAAAAAAGGTTCTATTCATATTTTTGGTAAAATTAATCCTTCTTATCGAAATTCGTTATTTAGTTATTTTTGGCCGTTAACGCATATTACATATACAATTCCTGACTATAAACAGCTGCAGTACCCGTTCTAATTCGGATAAATGGACGTGATTAGGCTTAGATGAAAGATGAAAATGTATATTTTCCAACAAAGGTAATTAAATAGATTTATATTAATTAGGAGCTAAGCTACGACAGTTTACACACGTTGTAGCACTGTGCTTTTCGTTCTATTTTACCACATGTTCCATCTTCAAACTGCTGCACCACCCGTTCTAATGCGGATAAATGGACGTGATTAGGCTTAGATGAAAGAGAAAGATGCGTATTTTCCAACAAGGGTAATTAAAACGATTTATATTAATTAGAAGCAGTATACCTATGTTGTAGCACTGTGCTTTTCGCTTTAATTTATCACAAGTTCGATCTTTAAACAACTGCAGTACCCGTTCTCTAAGTCCGATAAATGGACGTGATTAGCCTTAGATGAAAGATGAAGATGTATAATTTCCAACAAGGGTAATTGGGTAAACATAAATAAATAATATTTTGGGAAACCGGAACTAATCACACATTTTTCCAAGTAGAAAATGCGTCTTTGCACTTCTCTGTTACATTTTTGAAGAAATTTTATTTTTGATTCGGTAAAACGGGATTCGGCGGAATGGGAATTCCCTTTTCGCCGAATTTTACGCTGGAAAATATTTTTGGCGAAATGGGAAACATTTTTGTTGAAACGGGATTTGACGAAAGAAACAGGTAACCACTACTTTTTTTTGGTAGGGGAGGAGGGGAGCAAGATAATGTTCACGGTTCCATAGCCAGGTTTATAAGTATACTTTAAATCAGTCTGATTTTAAAATCATATAACCATGGTTATGGGACCTAAAAAAAAATCAAGTAATTCAAATCACTTGATTTTTTTAAAAACGAAATTATTAATTTTAATCAGTTCCACAACAAGGTAAAGAATTTAAAGGAGTGGCAGGAGGGGAGGGGGGAGGACTTGGGTATCCTAAAATAGCCCTCCCAAATAACCCACCTTATGGGGCAACTGCATTTCTAAGAAAATGAAGAAATAAACCGTCTTATCGACTTCAGTTTTGTTTCCGATGAGGACAATCTTGGAATCATGAGATTCTATATAGTTACTCTTACCGTATATCGGCTGACACCACTGCTTAATATTGTAATTAACGTTTTTATTACTGCACAAATAGTTATAGTTGTATTTTCCTAATATTTAAAGATCGCAGGTTATTTTACACCGTCCTTCGCTTGCCGCCATTTTGGTTTCGATTTAGGCTAATTCCATGTGACGTGGCGCATGCGCTCAAATGGAGCTGACCTTATACTCGCATCGCGTGACGTCACTTCAAAACGGCCAAAACTCACTTCGGTGTCACGTGACACGGGAGATCCAATCAGAGGAAGCGGTATAGACACGAGATGAAGAAGGTAGTGGTACTGCATATCTTTTAATTTTCATGCGTACTTTATGTGATGCAGCTAGTAACATATTTTTTCAAGCATGAAGTAAACCTTTTCTCGTTAATATGGGTGTATACGCACGAATTTTTAGGCAAATAAGACTAATATTTTAGTCTTCTTTCTGTTCACTGAATGGGAAAGACTATAGCAAAGCCTTTGTCCGTCCGTCCGTCCGTCCGCTTGCTTCCATTTTTCAACTCCGGAACGGTACCAGAATGAGACGAACAGTTTTCATCCTTAGCTAAAAGGAGTAAGTATGTAGCGGAAGTGGCCCACAAGTGACCGGAAGTGGCCGACAAGTGAGCCTATCATCTTTGGAATGGTACCAGATAGAAACCAACTGTTTACACCATTAGATTCAGCGTCCAAAAATTTGTTAAAACGAATAAAACAAACCCGGAAGTATGAAACGGAAGTGGCCGACAAGTGATCCCATCATCTATGGAAGCGTCAAATCATCTATGGAAGCGTGACCAGATAGCGTCAAACGGTTTTCACCATTGGATTCAGCGTCCAAAACTTAGTTATAATGAAACTTCCTGCCTGTTTTATTTAGGTAAATCAAAAAATTCTGCTTTAAATTTGTTTAAAATCTTGATTTTTAACAATTCTGCTCGTAGCTGTTAAAGGAGGATTAAGTCTCTCCCACTGCCCTGGCTGGCAAGGATTTTGCCAGGTCCCTTTTCTCAGATGATGTGGTCATAACGAGGGGTTGGACAAATCTAGAAATCACGTCCACCCAAGAGTTAGATTTATAAATCCGTTGCAAATCTTGCAAATCTTGTGCAAATCATTCAAATCTTGTAAATGTAGTACTAATCTTATAAATCACGTAAATCTAGTACAAATCTTGTAAATCATGAAAATCTGGTGTAAATCATTTAAATCTTATGTATATAAATCTTCAAATCTGTAAATCTGCAAATCTTTCTATGTAAATCTGTAAATCTTCTGTAAATCCGTGTCAATCTTGCAAAATTTCATGTAAGTCGTTAAATCTTACTAAAATCTTTTGTAAATCTAAATTCCCCCCAAATCCGTAAATCTCGATAATTCCGTTCGAAGATTTACAGATTTACAAACCTCGTACACTTTTTAGTCTTTGTTGAAACCCTGGGGGTCACAGACCAGATTAGCTCCAAGCTGCCTCCGCTCAACCACGTTAACCACTGCGATGGTTTAGGAGGTAAACGAGAGACAAACACACGATGTTTGGGTTAAGGCCCCAATCCTTTCCTCACCTCCTTTGCACCAGACTTGGTTGATGACTCGTCTTCCTCGTTTTAGGTTTGTTTCCTGCATTAACTCAGGATTGAGTCTTCAACTACGTCTTGTAGATTCTCGATTTGGTTGGAATCTAGCCTAAGCTTGTAGAAACCACGCACCAATCCGCACAGGTTGGGATTTTATGCTGCAGCCGACAACTTGAGAAAAAGCTTACACAGGATTTCTGATTTATTCGATGCACGTGGATTTAAACTGGATTTAGACCTGCCGTTTCTTTCATTTCATTTTACTGACTGAGATGTACGGATCATCAAAATTGTTCCGGTTTACTTGTAAACCTGCCAATTGTTGAAAACCACTACGGGTTTTCTTCGTCAGGCACTGGCTGTGAGATTTACACGCACCACACAGCCTATTCCTGACTTAGGGTTGGGTTTTTGCCGGCAAAAACAGCTTTCTGCTGGGACAGTGGCAAAACATGCTTTTTGCCGGGTTTTTTTCCGGTTACTACTGGCTAAAACTGGCAAAAACCAGCTAGCTAGTTCATACTCTTATTTTCACAATAAAAGAAATTTTTCTCACAATATCTATGCAAATTTTCGACAGTCAGTTGCATAAATTTGACTATTGTAGGTCACATTTTTTTCAATTTGACTTCAAGCCGATTTTTGCCATATTTTGGCAAAAACCTGGCAAAAATCATTTTTTGCGGGACGATAAAAGCCATGGCAAAACCGGTTTTAACCACTTGGTGACAAAAACTTGCCAACTCTGGCCTGCCGAAGAAAACTCGTAGCGGTTTTCGAAAATTCGCTGGTTTACAGTAAACCGGAACAATTTTATGATGCGTACATCTTAGTAAGTAAATATGTTTGAAAACCAAAGTAAAAGTGCCGAAAAAATCGGTAGTTAGCATTTCATTTCTTTACCAAACTTGGTCGGATTTGTTCCAGATTTGTGCGGATTTTAAGTCGGATTTATGGGTCTAAGTTTTTTTTTTTTTTTATTTCAGTCGGATTTTTCCAGATAATAATAATAATAATAATAATAATAATAATAATAATAATAATAATAATAAAATTTACCACTGGTAACTGGAAGGAGGTCGGAAGGGTTGGGGAACCACTTGCACCGCTCTTGGCAAGTAATGGTTTTTCGGACATATGTGAACATGTGTGGGTTTTTCGGACATATGTGGATGTAAATCGGATTGATTGGATCTAAGTTAGATTCTTTTTGCTTTCAGTCGGATTTTTCCATATTTGTCGGACATATGTGGATTTAAGTCGAATTGATTGGATCTAAGTTAGATTTTTTGGATTTCACTCACATTTTTCCAGGATTTGTCGGACATGTGGATTTTCCAGGATTTGTTGGATATTAACTGGAATTACTAGTGCCGTTACTTTCATTTTTGCTCACATTTTTGTACCAATTTTGGTCGGAATTGTGCGGACTCAAGTCGGATTTATTCAATTTAATTCGATTTTTCTTGGATTTAAGGCGAAATTTTTCGGATTTTTCGTGATGTTTCTTAAATATTTAAATCCGGATTTCGTGGACTTATATCCGGAGTTACACGATTTTTTACGGATGTGCATGAATTAATTCCGAATTTCTCACCAAGTATGAACCAGATTTGTATAGTCAGCACCCCCTCGGCTACAGCCCAAACCGGTATCGGAACAGCAGAAGC
This sequence comes from Lithobius niger, assembly GCA_023313725.1. Lineage (NCBI taxonomy): Eukaryota > Metazoa > Arthropoda > Chilopoda > Lithobiomorpha > Lithobiidae > Lithobius > Lithobius niger. The sequence continues at coordinate 11,570 of JAHWFP010273323.1, forward strand.
TTCTGCGCGTGCGCAGTGGCTGTCGTAAAAATGACGCAAGGTCTAGTACTTCACTGAATAGCGTGTTTGTGAGACGGCCAATTTATGCCTGTTATATGGGCCATCCGCAAGGGCAGACGCCACACCACAACAATTAGGTGACTAAATAATTTAAATTTTGGTTGGATACTCCGATTTTATTCCGCCAAAATAATACAAAACCATGTAGGCATTTAAGACGGGCCTTTTTTAAGACAACTATTTAATAAAATCAACTGTCACGTGCCGGAGGTTGCGGGCTCGATGCTGTCTCAACCCACGACCCACTGTGTTCACGGGAAGAGAAATTGTGCTCGTGCTCATGTTGATTATGGAATGTGAAAGATCTTGGAAATTTCCTAGTAAAATTGTCCTTCCCCATCCCGTGACAACCCCAGCAGTTATAAATGGCGTTAATTCGAATTTCCTTTTTAAAACCGGAGAAATAGTCAACAGTAGATAACAAGAAGCATGAGATAACAAGTTGCAGAGAATAGGCGTTTATGTGTACTAGGTGTACAGGGGTGGTGTTGGATGCACCGTTAACATTGGTACGGTTTGGTCGCTCGTGCGTATGGCCATGCGTCACCAAAGTAAGTTTCTTCAATTATTTTGCGCACTGGCAATGTGCGCAAAAATCGGGCGTCGTACACAGCCTTGAATTCCTTGAAAAACCGAAAATTTGAAAACCGAAAATTCAAGGCTTGAGAAACCTTGAAAATTGGAATTTTTTATTATCGGAACCTTGAAATGGCCTTGAATTTTGTGAGTAATATATTTTTGAATGAGGTTAATGCCATGACAATCATGGTCATCGTGGCTGAGCAGTGAGAGAGCTCAGCCTGGTTGCTGGAGGATTGCGGATCTGGTCGAACCCTGGAAATGGGATCTTGGCAAAGTCCCCGCTATAACTGCCGGCCAGGGTAGCGTGAGAGGCTACCAAGGCTCCTTCAGCGGCTATGGGATCTATTCTGGCTAATTCTGGACAATCTTTCGGCCCCGACGATGATCGCAGGTTTCCCGGATCGAATCCCCGGGCTGGCACCTTCCTTTACCAGATTTCTTCTTCTCAAAAAAAATCTTCAATGTTCAGCTTTGGCTGACATAAGGCTCGTCAAAATTAATTTAAAAAAAAAATTAATTTACATGTAAATTTGAATAAGTTAGTTAGCTTTAAGAGTGATCCCTGCTTGGAATTCGTTAAGCGGCCCCATCGGTTTACATGTTTCGGAAACTACTAAACAAGAGCGATCTGAAGGCGCACCTACTTCGTCCTGAAAACTGTCCGTAACATTTTATTAAAATTTTAAACACATAAATCTAAACTTGACGAGCATATAAGTGGATGATTTTTAAAGTTTTTATATATATATTTTTTTAAAAACCTTGGTGTGCTGTTAGTGGTCCTCCCTGGATCCTTGCATTTCCATTTTGCTTTTTTAGCTGGAGCAAATAAACCTTTTTTTTTTTATTATTATTTATTAAATAATTTGTCAGCCGAATCCATTTCTTGTGTGAATCATGCTTCCCACAGATTGGAGACAGAAAAAGAGAGAAGCCGTGCAGTGTAAGCAATTCTTGCCAGAAGGGGCAGCTAAGCAAATACTGTTCCAATAGCTGTTAGTTTCTCTATTCCCCGACCCACTTGTCCATTGGGTCAGAGAGGATAATATGATTGTCATTGTTTACGATGGTTGAGCTTCCTGCTGTAAACCTAGGTGCACAATGTGCCAACGATGATATCTGACAAAATATTGGAATTAAAAAAAGAGGCAATTTTGAGAATCTACTGTGAAAAGAGCTTTGAAATTGGTTAAAAGTTAGGCTTGAAAACCTTGAAAAGGCCTTGAAAATGGTTTCGTCTGTTATGTGTGAACCCTGAAAAATGTAATTGAATAAACTTACTTTGGTGAAACATGAACATGATATCGGAATCGGTATTTATCTGTATATTTGCCATATCGGTATCGGGCCACGGTAAGGCTTCCGATACAGATATTCGTTACACCAAGATATGCAACCGTTTTCCACACGAAACTGACACAAAGTGCGACCTAACCGGGCCAATGTTAAACGCTGCCCACTCCAGTCCTTAAAGTAGGCGAAAAATGTGGAAAAAAACTGAAAAGTAGGGATGTAAAAAATGTGAGAAAAGCAGGTATACCTGTGGCAGCATCCCTGGAATGTACACAATGAAACTGAATTAAATAAACAAACTGGCTGACGATTTCAGCAGTGGCCATTTCAGTGACCAGCTGGCCGAGTCAATGGTTTTATAGATGTAGATGTATTGTATATGTGGCTCTGTGAACATAACACAGACCTCGACACATGCCTATGCCTATACGTTAAGTAATAAAAAGACATCTGCTCTGACTGGGACTCGAAGCCTGGATCTTTTGCTTACTAGACGGTGTTATACCAAGATAGGTAGGTTTCTTGGATACTGAAACGCAGGCTAGTTGGCGATTAACTTGGCAAGGTGGCGATTAAATCTCTAATTCCAGGTTATACCACGCGACTGTTTGCTGTGACGTGCATATCACGTGACTGGGCTAGTCCAATCAGACGGCCAAACAGTCGTTGTTCTCGTTCGTCATTGGCTAACTCATGGTGACGTCACGGCAAACAGCCATTGCGCATGGTTTAGACAACAAGGAGAATGTTGCTGCTTTGCAGTCTTCAGGGATATCATCCATAGTCTGCTATCCTTAACTATTGGAAGAGGTCTTTTGAGGTATGGAGGATAGTATGTGTGTGTGTGTGTGCTTTGTGGGGGGAGGGGGAAGAGAGAGATAGGTGGTGCTTTAGGCCTGGGCCTCACGGTAAATTCTGCTTTGCATAAAACGTAACGGGAAAACGCTAAAAACAAAATGTGATATGGAATGCAAATGTCAGTGTCTTTTGCTTGCATATTTCGTGATCGGGGAGTTTGTGGACAGTCTAGTCTGCACATATTGATCGTTAGGCATCACTTGTTTTGATCCAGCGGCCTATAGGGAATGGTTCTCGGGCATTCGTTGAGATCGTTTTTGTGTTTCGTCGTTTTCTTAGAATTGACTGACAACGTCAAGGTCTAGTTCCACAGTGGCGGATCTGAGAATTACCGCCCCCTCCCCCTGCGAGTTTTTATTTTGGGCCCTTGTAAATTACCAATTCTGTGGGTGGGTGGGGGGGGTATCGTGTAACGCTACGCCGCCATCTTGTATCACCCACTGATATAAATATTGCAATCTGGATTTGGGCTTGCGGCTGTAGACGCTACTGACGTCAGTTGGTGGAGCGAGAGAGCGAGACAAGAAGATGGAGACTGATTTGAGTTAACTGGTTTGCGATGATTAAAAAAGAGTAAAGACTATAAAACCGAAGAAGTTTAGAAGGGGGGACTGTTGTGAAACTAATTTTATTTTTTTTGTCGCAGTCTTGCTGGGCCCCTTGCTGCATTGCGGGGGCCTCAGATCCGCCGCTGTCCAAGTTCCAATTGGTACTGAATATATCTTATTTTTCACACGCATTTCTTAGTTGAGTTTTCAGTAATTTTAAACCAAAATACGGCCCACAATTCAACACGGTAAATAAAAAATATGAATGATATTTTCATTAAGAAGCGTTAAGAAACAGCAAAATACTAAAGTAAGTGACTTTGTGACGCAGCCTGTCTATTACAAGCAAAACCACATATACAGGCTAGTCAATAACAGGAGCAACCCATAAGGCGGCTTCACCCGCGCACACGCGAGCAGGTGCATGGTTGGCAATTGCGCCAGCAGGCACCAACACTCGACCGTCTTAAACGGCACTCTTTGAAATCGTGCCCAAATAGACGGCACCGTTTGCCCTCGTGCTATAAAAGCCGAGCGAACGGTGCCATCTGGACCAGAACTTCCACACACGTCGAGGTGTGTGGATGGGACCTCTTCGCTAGACAACCAAAACGAGAATCTTATAAACGACGTACAATTCGACAACCAAAGAAGCCGTGGAAAGTGCATCCGAAACGGCATTCGGTAAATCGAGCAAGTCTGGTTCGCAAGTACTAGTGCAAAGGACGACGGTACTGAATATATCTTATTCTTCACACGGATTTTTTTAGTTGAGTTTTTAGTCATTTTAAACCAAAATACGGCCCACAATTAAACACGGTAAACAAAAAATATGAATGATGTTTTCATTAAGAAGAGTTAAGAAACAGCAAAATACTAAAGTAAGTGACTTTCCGGAGTTTTCCAGGTTTTCCAGGCTAGTTAGTATTGCTGTAATTTTAGGAACGTATTTTTTTCGACATATTTTACCAGTTTGACTTGTTATAGGGCTGGCACAATGCTGTGATGCACAATGTGGCGAGCTAGCTGCAAGGCACACTAGATTAAAACGGGGATAAAAACAGTGGCGTGTCTAGTCGAGCCAGTGCTGTGAAAGCGGATTTTTAGGCCTGAAAAACGTTGTTTTGTACCATCCCTCATGCTGCATAGTCAAGGGCAAGATCGAGGTCAACTTACGTAACAGGCAACTGCTCAGTGCTGGAATGTTGACCAGTGTTGCCAGCAAGGTCGAGTGGAACGACAGTATGCAGGAAGGTTGGCCATTCACCAGCTCATTAAGTCGTTTTCCTGCCAATATTACCGTGTGACGTCACTGGCTCCGGTCTGGATTGACTTGTACGTATGTGCTGATGTCAGTGGAGGCAGAAAAATCAACAGCCAATGGGAAAGCAATATGCAAAAAGCTCGGAATAGACCCCCCCCCCCCCC
>JAHWFP010273324.1:0-20370 GCA_023313725.1 Lithobius niger
CGGCTGTGTTCTCAGTACGCCGGTTATCAGCGGCTGTTTACTGATGGGTCGAAGTCAGACGCTGGCGTGGCTTGTGCTTGTGTTTGTAAGGGAGTGACGGTTGCCCATCGCCTTCCATCAGGCTATTCTGTGTTTTCTGCAGAGCTTTTGGCTCTCGGTTTGGCGGTGGAATGGATCCTTGGCCTTCAGGGCACGCATTTCATTATCTTTAGCGATTCCATGAGTGCCCTGGAGTCCTTGGCGAATTACAATCCTCGGAACCCCTTGACACAACGTGTCCAAGCTTTGCTTTCCCGCTTGCCTGGCCAGCGGAAAACCGTGCTTTTCTGCTGGATCCCGGGCCATGTTGGGATAGGTGGAAATAAGCAAGCGGATTCTGCAGCAAAAGGGGCCCTTTCTGGCCCTCTCGGAAGGGATCTCAGCCTTGTTCCCTCAGACGCTTTTCCAACTCTGCGTCTGAGGTTACACGCTTTTTGGCAAGCCTCGTGGGATGGACAGGATGGCAATAAATTACGAGCTATTAAAGGCACTGTTGAGGAATGGCACTCGGCGTGTCGCCGTGAGGAGGTGGTGTTGGCCCGTTTGCGCATTGGTCACACTCGACTTACTCACTGTTTCCTTTTGCGGGGGGTTGACCCTCCCGAATGTTATTGGAAGTGGCGGACCGTAAGTGGACGCCACTTACTTGTTGATTGTCGCCATCTTGATGGTGTTCGTCGTCGTTTCCATCTTCCGCATGACATTGCGCGTCAGTTGGGCGATAAGTCTGTCCTCCTGTCCGGTGTTTTTCAATTTTTGCAGGAGGTACAGATGTATGACAAGATTTAGATTAGGGGTTTGAATAACATCTCTGTAATGTGTGGTGCAGTGGCAACCCGGACCACTGCACTGTGACTGAGGTTGGCGCTAATGACCAAGTTGTCGACGCGCCATTAAGCCTCAATTCCTCCCCCCCCCCCTCCACTGCAATTCTGTCTTTTTACATACAAGGTTTTGCGCTAGTGAAATCCGGTCTCGACTGAAAGGCAAAACCTCGTAACTAACTAACTTTTTTTAAACTACGTTTTTGTGCAGAAATTTAAATACTTTCTGGAGTAAACTATAGCTGGACGCATGCTCTGAACAATTACGAATCATGCTTCAAATTGAACTTCCTTGTGCTGCAAAAAATTTTATTCAGAAAACAACCACTGCGTGAATTGGAGTCTAAGCAAGGGTATGAAACGACACGAACACAAGTATATGGTAAAACTGTTTATTAGCGTAAAAAAAAAAACATGAAATGTGGCAAAAAATGGGGCGGACTCGTGGAGCACCGCCCCCGAAGAAAGATGCCGCTCTGGGCAGACCCAAAGAGACCCGGTCTGACTGCACGACCTTGTGGGACGCAAGTAGGGTGAGCACAGATGTACTGCACCTTCCCCGCATCAGGCCGGTACAGCCGATGAGCCTTTTGGGGGCCAGAGGGGAGTCCTATTCCTGCGGAGCAGGGAAGGACGTACTAATGCCAAGGCGATACCCAACGGGTGTCGGGCCCCCAAAAGAGGAGTGAGAATGAAGGAAGATCATCCTCTCAAAAAATGATAAAAATCTAATACAAATAATGCCACAGGGCAACCCCCAGTGGAAAGGCCTAGAAACAAAAATATGTAAGCACAGATACAGCACAGTCAACAAAAAAAAGCACGACCAGTTACCAAAAACCGGGAGGGCAAAAGAGTTAAAAATTATTAGCAGGTATAAACCTTTTTTTTTTTCTTGCTTTCTGCCAGTCACCTGAAAAGAAAGAAAAAAAAACCAGCAGATATACATACACCAAGATAACACACATCCGAACAAACAAACAAACAAAAACGAGGCTAGGAGGTCTAGGCATTAACTAGCGAACATGCGTAGCTGGGCTAGCTGTAGCGAGCTAGGTTCGGTATGAACGTATCGCACATAGCAGTCAGATGCCCATCTACCGAGGGTCTTGATCAAGTGGTCCTCAACTTGAGCCTTGGCGGCAGAGGTGGCAGCCCCTATACGAAAGGAGTGTCCATTGTAAAGGGCATGGTTGAGGCCTATCTGCTGCAGAAGTATCTTCAACTTGGCGATGAAGAAGGCTCTAGACAACGGCCTCCCACCATCTTGGAGAAAGAAAGGTTCTGTTGCATGGGTAGCCGCACTTACCCTACGTTGAATTTAGGCTGCCAGGGAATGGACAGGACAAATTAATTGGCCGGTGCAGAACAAGTGGATGTCGATACCCTGTCGGCAAGGGTCCGTTTTGGAAGTGCAGCTTAACGCAGGCAGACACCGTCCGGGGGTCCAAGGCAACACAGGACATGGAGAGGTTAATGTGAAAATCGAAGGCCGAGCGAACCGTAAATTCGCCACAACGAAGGAAGGCGAAGAAAGCAGTAGTACACGCAGCCTCCATCATAGCATCGATGAATGGGGAAAACACTCCTTGTCGTAGGGTCAACACTAAATTACGTAGGATGTCAGCGTTGATCGGAAGGCGGGGTTTCTAACAAACTGATGTTCGCTTGATAGCCTGAAGTACCGTAGCCAGTGCCGGGTGGGTTAAACCCGCAGTATTGCACAGTGGACTGGGGAGGCCGTGCTGTAAAAAGGCAAAACGAATACCACACAGGTAGAGCTTGATAGTGCCGTGTTTGAGATGCCGCACAGAAAAACAAAATGCTGCAAAGTAAATGAGCAGACGTTCAGATGCCGGGGGCAGCAGGTTGGTCCAGGCCACTCCAAACCGCACCAAGAAGGATTTGTACAAATTGAAGCCAGTTGCGTAGGCCTGGCGCGTACCGGGACTGATAGCTGCCTCGAAAAGTCCATGAACAGTGGCTGTTAAGGCATTATCATTGAACTGAAGTCTGGACACGGCTCCGGGAGAAGACGAGCAGTAGGGGCCAACTGTCTGAATTTTTCTAGCTGCAAACGAGAGAGAGAGTCTGCAATCAGATTAGTGCTGCCGGGAATATGGGTGGGTGAAATACAAAAATTGCCTCTCAATGCGCACCACGTCAGACGCCTCATGAGTCCCATTATAGCCGCAACTGGAGATCTGCCTTTATTGATAATACTAACCGTGGCACTATTGTCGCAGCGAAAAAGAATACGTTTCCTCTCCCAAAACGTGCCCCACAAAACCGCAGCGACCACGATAGGATAAAGTTCCAGCAGGGCCATGGACATTGAACCAATTTCAAGAGCAAGAATCTCCGACGGCCAGACACTTGCAAACCAAAGCCCAGCAAAGTAGCCTCCGAAGCCGATCGTGGAGGATGCATCCGTGAATATCTCTAAGTCCGCAGCGTGAGTTGTCGCGCACTCACGAAACAAGGAAACGCCATTCCACTCGTCAAGCAGCAGGGACCACCAAGAAAGTCACGGCGACAGTCAGCATTCAGCCTAATGCGGTGATGCAGTTCTTTTGCTGAACACGGCAGAGCTAAAAGATGGCCAACGAAGGAGCGTCCCGCTGGAATAACACACGAAGCAAAACTTTAATGACCTAAGAGACTGAGAAGTTCGCGTTTGGTGCATGATGTTTTCGACCCAAAGGTTCGCAACAGTTCGTAGATACGTAGCTTCTTGTCAGTGGGTAGGCGAGCCTGCATCGTGGAAGCGTCCAGTGTAATCCCCAAGAAGTCTAACACCTTAACAGGACCGATTGTCTTGTGGGCAGCTAAAGGAATCCGTAACCTACGCAACAACCGCGTAAGCAGTGACATGGTCCGCAAGCCAGCACACTCATCAACGGTTAAAAAATCGTCAAGAAGATGTAGAATGTTCGCAAGCTTGTAACGGTGCTCCAGAACCCAGCAAAGAGAAGACGCAAGCTTGTCGAATATTTTTGGGCTGGAGCGTGAACCAAAAACTAAACGCACAAAAAAATAATATTTGCCTTCCCACCGTACCCCATGAAGGTGCCAAAGTTCTGGAGGAATGGGAATGAGCTTAAAAGCATCGGTGATGTCAACTTTACAAAGAAAAGTTTCAGGACCAATCCCGGAAATTACTCTAATCGCATCATCTAGGCGTGTGTAAGAAAGTGAAAACTTGGACTTATCAATGAGCTCATTTAAACTACAGTTAAGGGGGTCATTATGAGGAGATGAGAGGTCAACGATAAGCCGCTTTTTTCCCTGAATACTTCCCAGTCGCCAGACCGATGGGGTTGATTCTGACGGTAGGGAAGGGCGGGGAGTTGAAAGGCCCGATCAGATAGCCCTTAGAAAGTTCACTTTCGAGAAGCTGCGAAACAACATCCGGTTCGCGCCTAGCAGACAACAGGTTGCGGCATTCAAGGGAGGTTTGTGGCAAAGCTTCGTTGCCTGTGTGGAAGCCTGAGCGTAGACCTTCCAAAAGTTCCTCCACAAATGCCCTGTCTGGGAAAAAGGCAAGTTCTTTTTCAAGCTCGTCAACATCAATACTCAATAGGGGTGGTTGCATTCATAGAAAAACCAGGAAGTCATGACGTCGTGGGAGTACGCTTGGCCGGAGCCTTATCATGCTGCCTATTGGCATCCGGAGCCTTGCAAATTGTTGCACGGTGCTGCTCTTTACAAGAAGTGCAAACATGTGCGTAGGGGCAAGCGCGGCGATTGCACCCTCTCTCCGCATTAAAGTTGTTGCAAACTTCAACTCCACTAAAAAATACCCTTGGGCGCCCAAGCACATCCGAATTGTTAGTGAAGTCAGCTGTTGAAGGTCCCTGTCTAGGCTGCCTAGGAACCTTTTGACTGTTTCCAAAGGGTACCGAAGGTGGAGCAGGCAGCAGAGGACAGGAGGCCGTGGGATGAGAAATAGCACTGCATACAGCACAAGCAAGACGCCGCAAACCAGCAAATGTTTGATTAAACAGTACACCATCCTGAATGTTCCAATCGATTGCTACACCATGTTGCTCCAGAATGATGGCAGCTTTCTCAGAAAAAGCCAAGTGGTATTGATAGAAAGCTGTCCCCCCAAAGTTCCTATGCATGTCCTGGATACTGCGCAAATAAATATCGAGCTCCTTGTGGCGTTGGGGAAACACGTCACACATGACTGATTTGAAAATGGAAAAAGCACGAGAAAACTCCTCAATGGTTAGCGGACGTTGCAGCCGATGATCGTTTGCCTTTAGGTTTATTACGAGGCCATCCGCAGTATAAACAAACCTAGAGGCGTCTGGCGTAGCAGCATGATGAGACGGAGAAATAAAGGCAGCAAGATTAATGTTCTTACCGTCGATTATGTCCTGTCTTGTGTGAGCGGCCACTGAATCCACATGAGGGAATGCGTCTGCCGCAATGCCCGACCCAAAGCCGGCACCAAAACTCGTTGCTCTCGCGCGCGATAGCACGTGGCCTGGCTCGCTCCTGCCGGGAAGCACGTGGCTGGCTGGAGCAGTCCATTCGCGGTCGTGGGGGAGGCAAGTAGCAGAAGGAGGAAAATGCCTGCCTAGCGCTGAGGTCAAGGTGAAGCGCTGGCCACGCGATGATGTCAACAAGCCCGGAGGCGTTTCATGTGATGCACTCGTAGAAAACAAAGGACGAATATGGCCACCATTGTCTCTGCTAAGTAAAAAGTCCAGTTTCTCGTTTAATGCAGCGTAATCCCGACGCACACCGGCCAGGGCTTCGGGAGTAACGATGTCATTTCCAGCTTCCGTATCTTTGTTAGGGTTTACAGACGCTGCACTGTTACAAGGAGAAAATACCGCTGCGTTTGAGTCCCCAATACGAGCAGGGCAACTCGGCATGGTGTTGACAGGCGGCTCGTTGTCGGCCATCACATGGAGTTCGTTGCCTGGAACGTCTTCCTGACTGGGAATAGTGGTGTTAGCTGCACGATTCTTACTATTTTCCCTGTAAAATTGCACTAGCAAAGTTCGTTTTACACCTGACGGCACGACAATGCCTATTTTTGCAAGTTTACTCCGAAGTTCGGACGTGGTCCAATTAGCAGGGTCAGAACTGTGCAAGTTCGTCGCACTGGATGGTACATTTCGCTTAGTTGGCCGGCCGCGACGCAATGTTTTACCATCACTTGAATTGGATGAGGCTGATCCATGACGGTGGATTGATGCAGGAATATTGAAACAGCGACGGAAATAACCACGAAATTAACGACGAGCGGGCGCCCAAACAAAAGCAACAAGCCTGAGCGGGCGCTCACACAAGACTAACAAAAAGTCATAAAAACCTAAAAATAGATAGCGCATGAGCAGTTGTGACGTTCCATACCCAACTTAGACTAGCCCAAAGCAAGCTTTGGCCCCAAATAAAAAAAATAGCCGTTACGAGGTATTACAACTAAATTCTTTGTGCTATGATTTGTAAGGTTTTATCATGTGACTATTTAGGAGCCAACTAATTGGTAGATCATATAAGGGTTTGCAAGTATACGGAGGAAACCTAGAGCTACTACTTAAAAAAAAAAAAATGGCCAAAAGTGCAGTTGACGAGGTTTTGCATTTAGGCTATTTTATATAAATCCTGTTTTCATTATAACGTATATGCTTAGTTGTACTCGAGAATTATAACTGTATTTAATATTGCCCAATATTGTATAATACATTCCATTTCACGAGCGTAACATGAAACTGTATGATTTTAACAGAAAAATGTTGCCTTAGCTCTATTCATACCAAACAACCTAATGCGCCAAAAAATGGTTCTTTATACACAAGTTCTCTTTTGCTGCGATCTGAGCATGAATTCATGTTTCCTTATGCAGAGTTAAGAAACTAAATCGAACTAGACCCTTATATCTAAATTTTGACTGTGTTTTTTTTTTTTTTTTTGAACAGTGTGAATTTGCTGATTTCTTTGTCGATACAGTATTTCGTAAATTTGTTCATTGTCAGGGTGGTAACTTAAAAATGTGCGAATAAAGCTTAGGGTACTGAAAAAGAGTTATTTTCCCCTTTGAAGCTGTTTCTTAAGAGGGTTTATTTTTGGTGAAAAGCGATTTCTACCATGTGAACAAAAGGATGCTAACAAAAGTATCAATAGGGAGAAATTCCTTTTTCCGATTGTTTTGTATCGAAAGTCTGTTATGTTATACGCATCAGCAATTAACTGTTTGTATGATGAATGTGTTGTTTAGTGACTTCACAGTTTTAACTTCATTCAAATTGTTTATTTTGTTAGCAGTAAAAGAATTTGCTTGTGATAATTTTATTTTAGTGGTGCAGTTGCACTTGATGGAAGAATAGAGCCCGGTGATATGATACTCCAAGTTAATGATATCAACTTTGAGAATATGAGTAACGATGATGCTGTAAGAGTTCTTCGAGAAGTTGTGCAGAAACCTGGGTAAGTTATCATTAACTGTATGTACACCTTTGGCTATAAAAAATGATCGCACTGTATCGAGGTTCAAGTAGCCCGAAAACAATGCAAACTTTTTCGTTGTTGTAAATACGAACACACGTCAGTGAAGGCGGAAGGACTTCTCCAGTGTTGATGCCAAAGAGTGGCTTTGTTGAATGGCAATGTTTAAAGCCCCAGTGTAACGAAAAGGATCATTTTTTATGCCCAAAGGTGTACTTCAAAAGTCTGTAGGAAAAATTTTCCCAAATCAAAATAACTAATTTTAATCATGAGCTTTTTACCTACATGCCCTGTAAACCTAACAATTGTATGGTTTTAAACAAACTGATATATTGAACGTGAAAATTAACAAGAACAAAAAAATGAACGTATGACGCACTAATACAATTCAATATCAGAAATGGGATAAACACGTATGGAAATGCAACAAAACTTTGGTATTTTAGTTACAAAAGAATATTCTGAAACAAAATTCTGAAATGCAATAATAAGAAATCCAGTAGAACCTCGATAATCCGACGATCACTTGACCAACACCATACCTTAAGTTATGTGTAGCAGAAACTGATTTAGAGTAGCCGACAGTGCTCATTGACCAGCCAGCCACCTGGGCGTATATGGAAAATCTGCCGTAACCTGGTAACGTGGTTACCGGGACGACTGAGAAACCAGAGGGACGGTCAAGGGAGAAACTTAGACATTAACATGAGTAACCATTGTAGGAAGCTGGGACACTTTGGGCAGGTTACCGGGACACTTCAGGTTGGTTACCGGGACGCCATGGAACATTTTCCATATACGCACCTGGGTCCCGACTTAGCCCACGTACTAAAAATAAAGCAACTGACGCTGCTCTTTGGCCTAGGTGACCTTAACATCTCCTCTAAGGTGATTATACCAACGATCTAGTTACTTACACTGTAAAGGCCTTAAGATTACAAAGTAAATTCTATTATCCATAATTTTTTATATTCCGACACCCCTTTAGTCCCTGTTATGACGTATAATCAAGGTTCTACTATAATGAGCAAAGAACATTAGGAAATATTTTGAGTATTAAAAAATTAACAGATAATGCCACATTACTGGAATATAACTTTGCATTAAACCACGCGTCAGGCCTCTTTGCCGTGGTGAGCGTATCACATGACTGGGCTAGTCCACTCAAAAGGCTAAAGATCTGCTATTCTCTTCCGTCAGTGGCTAACTCATGATGATATCATGGCAAACAGCCGTGGCTCGTGGTCTAAGTGCCAAATATGGCAACTTAAAACAGAAATGCAAGTGCTATAGTATAAGGAATGCAAACTTGCCAGTACCTTTACGGAGGAATTTTTATGGCAAAATTAGAAGAAAAAATACTATATTCGTCATGGCTTCTCCATGCTCAAAACTTGAAAAGAAAAATATTCCCTTCAGTTGCACCTACTGCCCGCCAGGCACTCTGCTCTGCTTGCCACGCAGAGGGCACTGCCATCTTGCCCAGTTCTTCGCTCTGTGCTGCTCCGTGCTATGTCCAAATTTGGTGACGAAACCCGACGGATTCAAGATGAAATCAAGCGAATCGAATCCGTCCAAATCAAAATAGAAAAATTGGATTTTGGATTTTTTTGATTTTGTGAGTTTTTCCAATAAATACAATTAGGCTAAATTAAGTTTAAAATAAAAATTAGTATCAAATAAAACATTAACCTTAGTAAAACGCATACAAAAAAAAAACAATGCTAGTAGACGGTTTTAAATAAATTATAAAGAACAACTTAGCATTTCAGTTTAGCTGTAGCTAAAAAAAAAAACGCAAGTTTTACCATGTGTAAAATTAGTTTTTACTATCCTACAATACTTGCCTTGATTATGTGCTAAATCGTTTCGATTTGCTCTTTTATTTGCTTAATGAAGGTAAGTATTTTAGGATAGTAAAAACTAATTTTACACAAGGTAAAACTTAGTTTCTTACTATCTGTAAAATACCAACCTTCATTATGTGCTCACTTTGTCCAATTGGACGGTTGGAAAGCAAGAATCCGGCTAAACTCATTTACCAGGGGTGTGCGATACCAAGTTTTTCAATACCGATACTTTCTCGATACTGATACTTTTTCGCCACCGATATTTTTTTTGATACTCATAACTTTCTTAAGAAAGCAGTTGGAATAAACAAATTCAAATGAGTTCCTCTGTAGCTTCCTTTATTTTTTCATTACAATTATTACCGTTCACAGTAATATCTCAGATGACAACAATGTTAAGCTGAACTTCTTTGTTACGTTAGAAAATGGAACCTTAAAAGTTTTATAAAGGCGTAATAGTGTTATTGAAAAAAAATTATTAATTTTAATTAGGCTGTGTTTACAATATAAAAGCTTGTGCGAGAGCGTGACGCTCGACGCTCGATGCGTACACAAGTTCATGAGCAAAGCAGTGCGCGCGGACAATCAGCTTGGCTCGCTCGTGGTATCTTCACGCTAAAGCAAACGCTCTTTCATTTACAAATCAAACGCATGAGCCGGCACGTGAGCTTGATAATGCTGGCCGATACTCCATTTCAACTATGCTGTTTCACAACTTCCGCCTTCTATAGCACCAAGATTCGATGCCATATGGGTCAAGGTCACTGTAATTTAGATATCTGGCCGTTTATTTTGAGCATTCTACCATTTAGCACACCACGTTTTCCTTTCTTGTGGCGCCGATCGGCGCCGATGGAATCCGTTGATGCCGCCATTGATCCCAACATGCAACAAGTAAGCGTGCGAGCGTCGCTTGGCGCTCACCGATCTAGGTCCAGTAGATATTCGCGTGACACTTGAAAAGAGCAAAACGCGCGCGTTGGCCCACCTGCTCTACAATTGTAAATGGTCGCGCTTAAGCGTTGAGCATGGGAAAAACTCTAGTTTCATGCGCCAAGCGTCACGCGTACTCGTCGAAATCAATATTATAAATGCACCCTTTAGAGTATCCAACAAACAACTCGGACTAGGCTGCATAGAATTTACTTACATTTTTGTGTATTTGATATTACAAATAAATCAATACAGAAACAATTATATATTATAATTATGTAATTATGAAACAAAGCATGAAATGGGTTTTTTTTTTTTACTTTGATAGGCTTTCTGGATTTTTTTCACTAACAGTACATGTTTTAAATATATATTTTATAAAATCATATTAAATTTATGTATGAAAATATATATGAATTTAATATTTGTAATTTATTAACACAAACATATCCAGTTGAATACAAAAAAAATTAAATTTGAGTTTAAAACAAGATAGTGACATAGGATTGTTGCTGTCAGGATCTGTGCCTAATGCTTAGTGAAGCTAACATGCCTGAAGATCTTTGCTTTTCGGAATTTATTTATTTTTATTTATGTATACAAATAAAATATTTATAATTTATAATTTATTAACACAAATGATTCAGTTTATTTTTAAAATTTTGAAGTAAGTTTAAAACAAATTAGTTACTTTTATTTAGGAAAAGTACCCATCATGCATTGTACTGTTCAATTCCATGATGACTGCTCAACAACAGGGGGATGGTGCTTTCAGCTTTACTTGTCCGCGTCGGAATTCCAAGATGGTGACCCCATTGAGAAAAAAGCTTATATCGATTTATATCGATTATAGTAATTCGACGAAATACACTTCTTGAGCGGATAGAAAAATAGAAGCAGATGATGCAACCATTGAAGCAGACGATACAGAACACAAATTTTTAAATTACTGTACTTGTTATAACCTAAAGCGAAAAATAACTTCGGGGGCGGCGGGCGACGGACCCGTTCAAATTGTACGCCTTGCTTTGCACACCGGTGCTAGAAAACATGTGACCACCTTAGGGACTGTTCATTATTTATCCATGGGCGTGAGGGGGGGGGATGAGAGGCGGATTGTTGTCATCAATATTAAAAAAAATTATGATCCCCTTTGGTGTTGGTGAATTTGTTTGACGCCCCTTCCAAAAAAATTGTATTAAAATTTTCATTTTGAAGTGAGTGTGTGAAAAGGTACTAGGCCTACTTTCGCCTACTTTAATAAGTTGTGGAATGTACTAAGCTAAATAGATGTCTTACATTACCGTTCTAGAACTTGCTGTGTGCTTCCTTTCTCGTCGCAGTTTTGTTTGATAAGTAATGAACGGTCCCTTATTTTTTTATGTATAATTATTCTCGCCTTACGTCATGTATGGCTTCATCAAAGTTTTGAAGAAAATAGCAAATAACCGTTCTCCTAGATTCTTATTCCCACTCGGCTCGTTTTGTTAGGTTTTTTTTTTTGGCGAATATGGGAGGGGGTTGTTCCCTGCCACCCCGCCCCCACCCTTTGCCGTACTGTTCAACTTTTGCTGTGGCAAAGTGAAAATAAATAATCCAACTTGATTTTATTTCATTTTTAGCATGTAGAGCATAATGAAGCATAAATGTTTCCAATTTGCCAATTTTTGTTTTCAAGTTCCAAGTAGTTCAGTTATTTCGAAAGCATAAATAAATTTATACTTCATCTTTTAGTATCTCAGCTTTGACACTAACGAACACGACCGTAAAAGCGATGACAGGGTCCGAATCTGACCAGCGGCGGTGTAAGTTGCGTTGGATGTGGCTGTTGGCGCACACCTCTATTTCTAACAAAATCATTCTCAAATTGACGGTGGCGCCAACCAGGCTTCTGGCGGCGGTGATTACGCACGGACAGGCTCTGAGGCGAATGTTCCCTCTCTGGTCTAACAATATAATATATCTAACTCTATCCTCAACAACAGAGACCAGCAACGTTATAATAATAAATACTGATTTCACACTACTAAATTCGTCTCGCGCTCGGCGCGCGCTCACCATTTCACACTACTAAATTCGTCTCGCGCCAGCCGCTTATTTGCGAGCCAACTTGGCCGCTACAGCAAAGCGTGCTGGCGCGCGCCAGGGGATTATCCCCACGTATTATCTGTCTAACTGCACAAAAGACCTTTCTTCCTCGTGCTGTTCCCCTTCTCACTCCTATTGTTGTGGGATAAGGACTGCACGACTCTCCCCTCCGCTAGATGCAGAAAACACGGCCGCTACGAATTTTTAAATGTGAAATCCGAAACGAGCTGCCCAGGGCTGGCACTCATTCGGGGCGCGCCGTGGAGCGCCCGGGCGCGAGACGAATTTATTAGTGTGAAATCAGTAAAAGTCTTGGCTTCCATCAACAGTCAGCAATCAATTGTAACGTATTCTGTTCCAGTAATCACTATTCTTCTTGGGATTTTATGATTTATTTGGTGCAGATTACTCTCACAAAGAATCAATAGGTAGGTGGGCCATTAAAAACGAGCGAAACTACTGCTTTTGTTAGGCTACTAAACATTAGGCCTATCGGTCACAGATCTACAACGATGTACTCTCTTAGTCTTTACATTAATTTTCTGTTCCAAAACCACTTTGGTACTCTCTTTAATACTGCAGTAATTTTTAAACCAACGATACTTTTTCGATACCTTCGATACTACTGAAAAATCGATACCAAGTTTCGAATATCGATACCACTACCGATACCAATAAATATCGGTATCGAAATTCGATAGTATCGCACACCCCTGTCATTTACACAGCCTAAACCTTATGTGCCTGAAAACTTTTAACCATGTATCGACACAAAGTTAACAAAGACACATCAAAATTGACAATGGAATCCCCACCTTTACCAAAAAGGGTGGCTTTCCCTTCTTGAAGCTGTGCTGACACCTCCAAATTAATCGGTCTATTCTGCCTCATTTCAAGCAGTCACAGGTTCAAAAATTTTCCAGCAAAGCGGGAGCCACCTCCGAATTCACAATTTCACCGGTTGTAACCAAAATTTCAAAGCAACGGTTCACTTGATGGTCCTGTCACCGTTCATAGCAAACATCACAAGCCATGATGAAAACCCTTCTTCGGTGTTTCCAATGGTCATTTCATCACAAACGCTTGGATTTCAGTTGGGTTCCAGGTTATACACTTGTCCAATGACCTGTTTTACCCACTTGTGGCCTTTCGTGGAAGACTTGATTTGAAAGAAGAGAAACTTCAACCCATCTTGAATTTCTTTCAGAGGTGCTTTTTCTCTTCCACACATTCCTTAGAATGTTCCAGTTGCTCTTTCACTGTTTTTCGTATTTCTCGCCACTGTGTGTGTAAACTTCCAGTTATGGAACTTTTCACCTGTGCATCTATTCCTATGTGAAAAGGGTGCAATGAACTCGACGCATCTCTGAATTCTGGATTCAATTGAAGTGTGTTATAACTCAGGGAAAAATCAGGGAATTTGATAAACATACACAGAAAGCCAGGGAATTTCAACATTTTCTGGAAAGTCTTTTTATCTGCAAAGAACAGCTAATTTGGATTTCACTTTTTACTGGTAAAATTTTCTCTTTATTTTAGTAATAAGCCATATTCTTTTCGTTTCATTTATGATAAAGCGAAAACTCCTTAGGCCTAAGTAATATGAGACGTTACGTGTTAGCGTGTTTCTAGTTTTGTTCAGATTATGGCTTCCTACTGTTTACAAATACTGTTTATGGCAATACAATTTTTTATTTCGCAAAACAGTGTGATGCAGTTATAGCGATTTTAGTGAAATGTGAAAAAAATGTTCAGTCCTGTAGTGCACATTCCTTCGACCGAAAAAAAAATCAAGGAAAAATGTTAGTATTGGTCTGGAAAACTGGGTAAAATCAAGGAACTTCATTGTGAAGTTTAGAACGCCACCCTGAGTCACCTTTTACTCTCCCATTTAGGTAATGTTCCCTGTGCATCAGATTTTTCTCGCCCATTTAGGGAAAGTTCAGTGTGTTCCATGGGTTTCTTTTTCATTTAGAAAGGGTTCCATGTGGTCCTAACACTGAAGCACTGTGACTGAAGAGGTTACAGCGTGTGTAAGCGTCTCCCCCCGTGCGTGTTTTCACCAGTGTGAAAGCTTTTTATTGTGTGAGGCCATCCTTATTGACGGACTCCGCTTCCTGCTGCAAAGTTTGGTTTCCTTGAAGCACCTCTCCTACAAGCACTTGCGTCTGGAGAGGGAAACCAAGATAAGTTCTAGGAATGTGTTGCGACTGCTTCGACAAACTGGAGCCCCTGTAACCTTAGCCGAAGAAGAGAAGAGTCACAGCTAATTGCCATTCATTGTGACGTGGTTAGATTGATACGCCTAGCAGCATGAGATTGATACGCCCACCAGCATAAAAGCAACCCATTGGCGTTCCTGCCCTGAAGCTGAAGAGTGGATTGGGGGACGGGGGATTAGAGCAGACACTTTAACCACTCTCGATCGCCTCCAAATTCTCCTTGTTCCTCTGTTACTAGTAAGTCCGCCTAAGCATTTCCAAAGAAGAAAAAGGGGCGACGCTCTCTCTCCGAGTTTCATAACGGTTGTTCGCCGTTCGCAACGGCTAGCGGTAGCTCTGCTCCACGCCACACTCGTATCATGGGTCGGGTTGTGCTTGTTGCACCACCACTTTTCTTTGCACCACAGTCTAGTCCGGTCCTACCACTATGACACCGTCCCTCCAGAACAACAGTAGCTAACTTGTGTCTGTCTTGATGGCATTACATTGGTCCAGTCTCCTTCAGTGGGTAGCCTCGACGACCATTCCGCCCTACAGACCTGGGGCTCACAACACGACCGTGTTCAAACGTCGTTCGATCTTTTCTCTTCTAACACAGACTCCATTCAGCAGTCCACAACCTTGGACCAGGCTACGCTTCCCCAATTCGTAGCCATACTGCTTGTTTCCAACCACTACGACCTCGCCATTGTCCAACTGTCTTTATGCTACGCACTTCCTCCTCAGGACGAGCGGTCGTTAAACATCTCCTCCTATACCTCGATTTTTGGCTTCGGTTCCCCGCCAATTGAAACGTTCACCTTAACGATCCTGCCGTTGCTGGTGTGTTCCACGATGCGATATATACATAATGCCTTGGACATAATGGGTGCCCTATACTTTGCCAGGAGTAATCAGCAGATGCTCGCCTGGACCAATTATTATCCTCCACCCTTCGCTTTCAAACTTGCGAAGTTACTTTCCACATGTGTTCAGCTACTAACTGGGTCACATTGTGGTCCCTATTGCAGCCTAATATCTGGTTCGCAAGAAGCACACTCCGTTCTCACTTCATCTTATGAACGACCATCTATCTTCGTTCCTAATGGAATCACTTTGATCTTCCAGCTATCAACAGAATTCGTCTCGACCATCACCGGATTTTAGCATCCAGTCACAACATGGACCAAGAATACTCCAGCTGCCTAGCGCAACAAAGAAGAGGAAGCATAAACAAGACATCAAAGAAAAATTTGCGACCACGACGACCACCAATCATCATTTCTTACTCATCTGTTCCCGAGGCCCCACTGGGTCAACTGTTCTTCCCACAGTTTTCAAGTAACATCATCACTTCTTATCTCTGAAGGTGAATTCAGCTACCTGTTCTGTTGTAGCTATTTATCCTTCGCCCCTGAACCTATTGGCGTCCATAATGATCTTCGGGCCACTACTCCTCCTTTTCAGGGTCGTTGAAAAGGGACCGTTGAATACATCGATTTCTCACACTACATCGGGATAAGCTACGGGACCAAGAGAGTAAGACAACCCCACGTTATACTGGGTTTTCTACACCAATTAAAACGGACACTTTTCGTCCATCATAGCATCATTTCAGGCTCGCTGAGTCCGTTGATGGTGGAGCACAGTCCCGGCGGAAGCTAAAAAATAGTGGTATTACGAGCAGACAAGTCAGCTAGCCCTCTACCCATTTAAATTTCTATCCCCCCTCCCCCCCAATAAAAAAAAGTAATGCGTGATAAATTAAAATCAAAATCCCATTTTTATTTTATTTAGTAGGCCAATACTTACATTTTTTGGCAACTGCAATACAACATTGTGTTGATTGATTCAATAGGCTATCACTTACACAAACTTGCCCAAAATTTAGGTCTGATCCAAAGACAAATTCGTTTAAAATTTCGTTTAGTTGCAGAAGAAAGCACAATGTCACAAGATGATGATGGGCAATCAATGTCAAAATTGTTTAAACAAATAAAAAATCCTGTTTAAACAAATAAAAAAGTGGTACGGCTCTCGCCGGACCGGCCAGAACCGTTCCGCCGGCCCTGGTGGAGCATCTGGCTCGTAGCTTAGACACCCGTTAGTATGGTCCCCCCCTTACGAGGTCTGTTGAAATGCTATAAAAAGCAGGTAATATATATTTTTGTCAGCATATAAAAACGTCAATTTACCAGGGGTACCTGGTTGAAATTGGTTTTTATTGCCTAAGCGAAAATATGCATTACCACAACCCGCTCTACCTCCCCTCTTCAGTTACCTAGTAACAATTGATAGGTACGAAAAGAGATGCAGCAAGGCCCCGAGCGAATGCTTTTATAGGAGGGCTGCGTCATGCATGCACAGAAGGCTAAGCTACTGAGCCCGGCAGGGAAGCCAACAAGTTTTCTCAGGCGTGAAATTGCATTAAGAGACAAGGAATGCTATAAAAAGCAAGTAATGTATATTTTTGTTTCGGCAATAAAAGTCAATTTCAACCAGATACCTCTCATAAATTGATGTTTTAATCGGTGTTAAAGTTTTAATTTCTATTGCCATCGAAAATTTGCATGACCTGTAAATTTAGCATTCTCTTTCTGAATGCAGTTTCCCTAGAGATTAGAAGTCTAATTATTGCCAGCTCGCTAACCCTAATGCTCATGTTCGTACTCCTCCTATAAAAAGGATTGGCAGATCATCTTTCTTTCTCTAGCTGCTGCCTTGTGCACACGCTCACTGTTTACCGCAAAACAGTGAATGTGATTTCTCAAGTCAAGACTGTCCAAAAGACTCGTGTGCCGGCTGACTCATCTGCTGCTGACCCCGGTGTCATTGTCTGTCCTGAGTCTCCAGTTCCTGGTCCGTCGGGCGCTCCGACCCAAGTCCATCTTTCATGATCAACCCATGCGTTCTTCATCCTCGGCGTCTTCCTGTGAAGCGGCTCTTATGTCTGTTGAAAACCGCCATCTTTCAGCGAAAGGCTTTCGCTCTCCCGCTCCATCTGTTTCGCTCACTACCGGACTCGATGGCATGACTGCTGTCTTGAACAACACCTCACCGATTCCCTGCGGTCAAGCCACACAACCGACTATGGTTCCTGATTTACACTCACTTCAGCTGAAACTCTGCAAAATCAAGGAAACTTATTCCTAGTTGAAGTTTAAAGTAAAGTCATCTAAATCTAACAAGGCACTCAAAAAACGGTCCCTTCCGTCTCCTGACGTACCATTGACGGCTCTCATTTTGCTCTTCCCGGCGTTCCTGCAGCTGTTCTCTGCTTCGGTCAACTGCTCCCGCCAACCAACTTTTAACGAAAGAGGGAAATCGCGTACCTGATTGGCCGCGCACGACGTGACTTCAGCCCACGGCCGCCTTCTCCTCGTTCTCCCGACAAGCCTTATCTGCATGAATGGCTTAATGCTTCCAACATCCATGCCCCTCCTTTCCGAGATTCTCCTTCTTCTGCTTCCCATAGAATGTATCGAAGATCCCGGACAGTCTGTGAAAGCCGTTCCTGGTCATCCAACCTTCACTTTCGTCCACCTTTAACAAACCGCTTTCATTCTCACTCAGAACGTCGACACGAAAGCCCCTTTCACCCTGCCGACAAAAGCGGCCATCACTGCCATCCACCGTCAACTCCAACTCCAAAAGCTTTCGTGAATCCGAACACCCATCTGGAATTCCCTTAACTGAATTATTGAAAACAGTGGAAGACATTGTTCCTGATTGCTTATTATGCAAATCCTCCCAGGAAAATACTGAACCACTCAAGAACAGAGGCTTGTCAACGGGTTTTGGCTTTGGCCTTCACGACAGGAACTAGTGGTGTACCGATACCATAATTCCGATTCCGGTTCCGATTACCACATGGCAATGCCACAGCGAATTGAAAAAAATTAATAATAATGAATTAATTATGTTCAGGGAGTACAGGGTTATACTGTATCAAATTTTTATAATTTACATACATTTTTTAACAAAAATTGTGCTATATACAAATTTGTATAAATAAAATAAAAAATTTAATAAAATTAAAAAAATTAGATTAAAATTTAAAAAAATATTAAAATAACGTGTCACTCATTTTTTTTAAATAGGATTTTTGTTTCCTGGATTAACGCCTAGCCCTTTTTTTACTAGCACTGATATGATTAAAAATTTTTGCTTTCCGAATGTATCAGACTTAATTTTTAAAAAATTAAAATTAAATTAAAAAACTTAAAAAATTAAAAAAAAACTAGTTTAAAATAACTAGAAAATTTAAACGATTTTTTAAATTTTGCTCTGGACCTGCATTTTTAAATAGTATTTTTGCTTCTTGGATTGGTCCAAGCCCTTCAGTGAAACCGATAAGATTTAAATTTTTTTTCATTATGTATTAAATACATATATACATGTTTTAAATACACAATTAAAATCAAATAAACTAGCTAAATAAGAGCATGCTTGAAGATTTTTTGCAGCCAGGATGCCCAAGAGTCTTAGCAAAGCTTTTTGCATACTTGAAGATTTTTGCAGCCCGGATAAAGTACATGCACTGTGACAACAATAAAACGCACAATTTAGAAAAAAAAAAAAATGGGGGTGCAGAATCGACAAGTTATGAATCGCTAAGCTAAGGGAAACAACTTAATGATAATAAAGTACTGACATCCTTAAACAAACAGGAATCAACTGTAACATATCCTGCTTAGTATATAACCATCCTAGATGGGATTTTATGGTTGTGTGATCCAAACTACTCAACAAAAGTTGGTGTAAACAGGTAAGTGGCCAACTAAAAACGTGCGAAAATGTGTTAGTTATTCATCCAAGATTCTACTATCAAGCAGTTTTACGATGATTTAAGCTACTGAAATTAATTTTTTTGTTCCCAAGACCTCTAAGAATTCCTCTCAACTATCGCATACCCCTGGAAAAGGTAAAGTAGATGACAAGATCAAGTGATTTAGTGATCTCTGCCGATTTTTGAAAGGTAGTCAGTATCGGCCAACCAAGATAGCGGTTCCGGTACCGGTTCCGATACCACGGAACCGTACTCAGAACCGGAATCGGTACACCACTAACAGGAACCCTAAACAATGGGCCAATCTGGGCCAATCAACGACTCTTCTGACAACCTTGCTGCGCAACCTTGCTTCGGCAGAGACGAAGCTTTGGAACCCGACAAGCACCGGTCGTGAAACCTGGTTCTTTAAGCCCTTTGGGGACAGTTCAGCTAACCTGAAACATTTTGATACTTACACGCAATCATAATTTCTAGCGCCTGAAGTGAAAATGGATTTCGGCACAGCTTTACAATTACCGAAGAAGATTGAAGTTCCCTCTTTGGTCTTGAAGGACAATGATAAAATCGTATGCCTCGGACTCAGGACTGCTCCCAAGCTTAGGTACGCAACACAGCGGCCAATGCTCTTTGCGAAAAGCTCTCAACCGAACCCAGCCAACGTGAATCGAAGCGCTTAGTCTTTCTAACTAATGAAGTCTTTAAGAAAGTGTGTTTCGCAACATTTCACTCCATGAGTTAATTGGCTAACCAAAGCCCTATTTAACTCTACATTTCTTCTACGTGATGTCGCCTTAGGCCATGCAAAGTTAATTGTTTGGTTTACAGGCGCATGCGGGTGCTTTAAATTATCGCGGGTCAAAACTTTTTATCTAAATCTTGGTTCAGCTGCTAAAAAGCACATTTTCACCAAATATTGACAGTTTTTGACATTCCAGTACACCATTTTAACCACCTCGAAACGAGCTTTTCAATGGTGACAGTTTTAAACCTCTAGCTCATACTACTATGAAGTTATTAAACAAAAACTAAAAAAAAAAACTTTGAATACTAGATGACATAAATAACATATTAGCAATATTATATTTTTTTAGGCTGACTACATACTCTTTCAGCTTTAAGCTAGGTACATGACAAAGAAATGTGGTTAGTTAAATAAAATAAAAAAATAAAATAAAATG
>JAHWFP010273326.1:0-11253 GCA_023313725.1 Lithobius niger
AAAAAAAAATTTAATTAAAATGACTTACACTCCCAGTTCCGTCTAAATCAGCAATACATTAAAAAAAAGCGATATGATATCAACAACCAAAACTTGTAAAATGAACAACAAAATGAACAAAATGGTATTTATTGCCCATCAAAGCAGTGATATCAATAAACATAAACAATAACATTCGCCATGTTAATGGCACCGAATAATGCTTGGAGCGTTAAATGAAAACTTAAACATTGCTACCGAAAATAGCAATGTTCTAGTTTTAATTGAACCTTTGAACTATTACTTGGTAGGATTAACTTAACAAATGTTTTGGTCTATTGCTATCACTCCTTTGAAGGACCAAACTACTCTTAACTTGGTGGTCCCCTTTACCAGTTTTTGTTTTTGACAAGAATATTATTAAATAAATAATTCAGCTGCATCGGAATGTGTTGCTTCCATAACTGACTGCTTCGTTAAAAGTGTTTGTGCATATTACACTGAATTTTGGCTGTATGACAGGGTTTTACAAAATTCACTAAAACACGGGTAAATGTTGAAAACACGACACAACGTGCCCGTCAAACATCATACGAAATATTGATTGCTTATTTCACTAGCAGATGTTTTAGCGATAATGAATAGTGATTGTTGATTAACTTAGAGATGCTTGCTTCCATAATACTGAATGTTTGCGTTCCTCTGTGACATGGTTTTGTAACATTCAGTCAAACCCAATACGACTTTTGTGGACTGCGTCAAAAACACGGCGGATTAAGTCCTGTTAACAGTTACTTCCAACCACATCAAAAACCAAAACTGGTGAAAGGGATCGCCAGTTCCGAATGGTGCGGCCCTTCAAAGGAGTGATATCAACACACCAAAACATTCGCAAAGTTAATAGCACCGTTTAACCGGCGAACCCTCCCCTCTTCGGGCCCCCATTCACCCACCCTCTCCGCACAGTCCCCATTGTGGTCAGATACCCACCTGCAGCCCCCCCCCCCCCCCGGTACACACTGTTCCCTGCCCCGCTCCCCCGCCTATTCTTCCATTGTATGGTTTGAAACCCTCCCCCCACCCCTGCTCCCTCTCTCTTGGAATGCCTGGTGTTTTGTTTTCTTAAGGAAGTAAATAACTTTTTCAGTGGAGGGCAACGCAGTGTGGCTGAATTTCATGTTTCTTCCTTTTGATACCAAGCGCGAAAAACCCGCTGTAACGATCGTGCATGCAGTGATTGTTACTCAACCAACTTTGAAACTTTTCAACTTGGCTCTAATAGTTAGCATTATTGAAGCAATATTGTGTTTATTTCTAGACTGTTATCGGAGCGCATATCCGTTCTCATTGTCGGCCGTTCGCCCTTTTTCTTTGCTACCGTGCGAAGAATGAACCCGCTCGCCCTCTTGGTGATTGTTCCAGGGTACAGCTGATTAGCTGTCATTAGCCAGCATGAAGGTCTGTTTTTTTAATCATGAACCTTGATTAAGTCTGCTCATTAAACCAAATATATAAATAGACTAGTTGTGCCATGCTGCGCACCCCCCCCCCCCCCGCCTCCACCCAGGTGTTTGGTCTTTGGTTCTAAATTTATCAAACCGAAGACCGAACATGTGAATGGCTCCCACATATGCCCTCTCCCCTACAATTACTTTAATCCCCAATCCCTACACTCCTGCCCCCTCCCCCCATACACGCTTGTCCGCCTCCCCCTCCCCGAAAACGTCGCGCCGTGGCCCCCTCCCGGGGCGTCGAACGAACGTCTAACTGGAAAATCATCTAATGGGATTATTGTCTAATATCTGCATAAATAAAAAATCTGGAAAATCGTCTAAACGGAATATCGTATAATGGAAAATCATCTAAACGGAATATCGTATAATGGATAATCGTCTAACTGCAGTTTCTGATGTTATATGTATAGCCGCAGCGAGCGTGGCAGCGCGAGCGTGGCAGCGCGAGCGAGGCAGGGACATTAGACGATTTTCCATTATACCATTATACGAATTTCCAGTTAGACGATTTTCCATTATACGAATTTCCTGTTAGACGACTTTCCGTTATACTGTTATACGGTATACGTTCTTCCAATTATGCGATTTTCCAGTTAGACGATTATCCCTCGCCCCATTCTCCCTTTGGTGCAGCCCCGGAAAAGTCGCTGGCGTGTGTTTGACTGAAGGCTAAAAAAAACCGTATCACTGAGAAATCCAGCATTCAGTGAGCAAGTTATCCCATGTTTAAGTTAATCCTTTGAAACAATTCACTTCGGTAGCGCGCATTGCCTGCCACACACACTTGTCCTGGCACCCTCTCCCGCACCCCCCCCCCCCGAAAACGCCGCCCCGTGACCCTTCCCCTTTGGTGGAGCTCCGGAAAGGTCGCATGCGTATACATATATGTTTGACTGAAGGCTAAAAAAAGCTTTGAGAAATCCAGCATTCCGTAAGCAAGTAACCCTATGTTTAAGTTAATCCTTTGAAACCATTCACCTTGGTACCGTGCATGGCGACATTGTTGCAAGCAACGATTGTTGCCGCCCACTTAAAAACAATTCAACTCCTTTCTGGAAGTAAACTTTTAGAAAATAAATACGCCTTTCCATCGTATCAGGCTGCCAATTTCGAGACTAAGAACCAATTGTCGTTTGGTTTAAAGTTGTCTGGTTTAGTAGACACGGGTTGTTTTTTTTTTTTTGGGGGGTTTAACGCCGACAATGGCACAGTCCACGCGACTGAAACTCTGTTGGCCGCTTTGGTACCACAACAATACCAAAAAACGAACCCAAAAACGGTGCGGCAGGTCTGGTAAGTGGCGCCATCTCTTCGAAGACTTTGGAAAAAGTGTTATAACCCGAACTTTTAGTCCAAGGCCGTCAATAGACGGCGACATGGCTGGTTTGGTAAGTGGCACCATCTGTTGAAGACGTTGGAAAAGTGTCCCAACCCGAATTTGAAGGCGCATCCCGTCAACAGATGGCACTACAGGATGGGGTACTTGATTGTACGACGTAATGGCGTGGCCGGTTGCTTGGCCGCCTGCTCCCTATTTGTATATGTAGATGTAGATGCCCATTTGAGCAATGTTGTGACCTGATATAACAATGGCTAAAC
This sequence comes from Lithobius niger, assembly GCA_023313725.1. NCBI lineage: Eukaryota > Metazoa > Arthropoda > Chilopoda > Lithobiomorpha > Lithobiidae > Lithobius > Lithobius niger. The sequence goes on from JAHWFP010273326.1 coordinate 3,093, forward strand.
AATGCTTTAACGATTGCCGAACACATTGCCCCCGTTTTTCGTATAATGCCTGCAAAACGGGGGTAATCATATGTTCAACAATAGTTAAAGCATTCTTTAACCATTGTTGGCTGCAAAGGGTGGCATAACTCTGCATTGCCCCGTTTGTTAAACGTATATCATTCGAATTGGCGCTCGTGTCTGTGTATTGTTAGACAACCTTCTCCGTCAGAAACAAGAGCCAAGTAAGCAGCAGTAGGATCAATGGCCATTAAAAATGGATAATAACCGCAACCCTCGGGACATTATAAAACAATGCCTGGGGGCATCCTTGTCATATTGTTTTATAATGCCCTCGGTTTTCGGTCATTATCTTTTAAATAACGACTTGTTCTCACCCATACTTGTATGTTGTAATCGAAGGTACAAATGCTGTATGGGTAGTATTTTTTTAGGTTATAAGTTAGCAGTTAGGTATAGGTTAGGTGTGAGCGAATAGTTTCGATAGGCCGCTTATACTCAATAAAATCAGTCAATCAAATGCCATATTTTGCCGTAATTACATTGTTATAAATGTAAATTCACAGAACGAGCATTTGATAATGAATTGGCATTATATAGGTAATCCTAGGAGATTTTTTAAAGTTGTTAGCGTATCAAGTCATTATCAAATAGAATGCCAGGCAACAATCAAGTATAACTACAAACCACTTATTAGCGATGGTTCGGAAAACGTTTTTTTACCTCCTCGGATGGAGAATTTGCATCGGAGTATTTCTGCATCTCTTGCATCTACAAATGCCGTATTCTCCTCGCCATCTTACAAACAGTGGTAATAACTCTTGCTTGTACCCATACTTGATTATTTAAATCAATCGAAGGTTTAAATGCCATATTATTTCTTGAAATAAATAGACATTAATCGCCGGAAATAATATTAAGGAAAATTGGAAATAAGCCAATAACGAAAATCATACACTAGAAATAACGTAGTTCAGTAAGCCACCTTTATGCACTTACGTTTCGTCAGAGTGGCATGACCCGGATTCGAACCGGCTACCCAGTTCGCCCCCAGATCACTTGCATAGCGCCTTAATCGCTATGGCCACATCCTCCACTGGCATAAAGATAACTCACTGAACCCGTTATTAAGGTCACAACCGTGACCAGGGCTCCATTCGACCGAAATTCACTCGGCCATAGACAATAGAGGGGGAAGACAAATCATACATTTACAAGGCTCAAGGATCAACAATAGCTCGGATGATCCCCTTAATAATACTAATAAACTTTATTGCTATCAACAGCAAAAGGCGAGGGGAAGTGCCAGTTCTGGCTACTAATACCACACCGAATGAAATGGATGTTTATAAAGAACTCATTGTCAAATGCAACAAATCGTCAGCTTGATAAGTATCAATAAAATAATATTACTAAACGTCAAAAATAAATTAAAATCTTAAAAATGTACTATTTTAAAACACACACACATGGAAAATGCAGAAAGCAGCAAAAAATCCTACCAAAAAAGGACGAGACAAATACTTTTTCAAATGACGTTGCCTCAAATGATTTAAGAGATGTCAGCGCTGGTATAGGTCATTCCATATCGTTGCGACACGTTTTGCAAAGAAATGTTTACGACAGTCGGTATGAAAGGTACTGAATGCAAGTTTAAACGGGTGGCCACGTGTACGGCTATCAATTCGCAATTCAAAAAATCTAGTAAAATCAAATTAACCAACCCATGTAGCAATGAAAACGTCAAGTCCGCTTTTTATCGACGCAACTCGAGTGAATATATATAGGTTAAGAGATACCAGCCTTTCAGAGTAAGAGCTCTTACGCTGGCCCTGCAAACTTTGTAAATATACGCTGAACAGACTCAACACGGTCAATGTCTCCAACCAAGTATGGTGACCACACAGGGCTAGCATATTCAAGAATGGGCCGTACAAAAACTTAAAAAGCTCAAACCAAAGTATTAGCATCTCCAAAGGTAGATAACTTTCTTAATAATGCTGTACGTTGGTTTGCGGATTTGTTAATGTTTAGACAATGTGTTGTAGACTTGAGATCCGAAGAGAACCAAATGCCAAGATCCTTCACTACTCTACAATGGGATAAAACATGTTAAGGCATAATCACACATTAAATTCTGTCTTCCAAGATGAAACGTGGTGCATTTCTGGGAACTTTGCATTTCTTTCTTATGACGTTATTATTGCATCTCTAGGAGGTACAAACGCTGTACAGTCCTCACCATTGTTGCAAGCAGTGGTAATAACTATTGCTTGTACCCGGTTTATTGTTATAACCTGTGGATATATTTTCCATTGTTACGAACGTCGATTGTTACTTATCTAGAGGCAATATCGTAGTCAATGAAGACTGAGGCGCGATTATTGCTATTTGAAATTGATATGATACTCTTAACGGAGGAGATATCGTTCGTTACATGTACCCACACTTTATTGTACCCACTTTATTGTGTGTGCAGTACACTTCAACGTTATTATTCTCCTTGAAGGTGATATTGCATCTCTCGGAGGTACAAATGCCATATCCTTCTTATCATTGTTGCACATAGTGGTAATAATCATTGCAACGGTTTGCAACAATATCTCGAAGGATGTGGGATTTACACTTCGCCTCGATGGCAATTATTAGATCTCTTCGGCTACGCCTCGGATTATATTGTTGCCATCCTTGTAGTTAGGGTGTATATGTTCGTTGTAATTTTGATGCGGGCGCATGGCTTTGGCCCAGGCTCAATAAAATACAATACTATACAGTTAGGGTGGGCCAAGTCTCCAATAAATTCAAATTCAAGTAGATTCGTGTGTTGATGTGTGTCCTGGTTTATCTAGGCAGGCGAGTTAGTTTGTGATGCACCGGATGTTAGACTTAATTTAGCAATTAAGTTGAGTGAGTCCATGATGTTGGGGCTGTAGTACTCAAGTAATAAAGTAATAATAATAATAAAAATAATAGTATAATTGCCATATTCTCCTCGGCATCATTGTTAAATGAGTGCTCCTTTGAGTGCCAGTAAAATCTCTAGCAAACAAAATTCGTCCCAGTTATTTAAAATATTTGCTTGAGGTTCAAGTAGGTACGAAAATCACGTGACAACTCAAGAAGCAAGTTTGAAGTTTAATTTCCGGTTCGCTATTTCTGATAAATTTAAATGTTGAACGTGTTGTAACGTTTGATTTGCAAGAAAGTACTTAACCTGCAGCCAATTTGGTGTCGTGCCATTGACTTTCTAATTTTGAGGGTCATCCCTCTGGGCTTCCAGGCCCCCCTCTCATTCATTCATTCACCCTCTCTGTTGGCGCAGCAGGTCTCCCACACAAAATGAGAAAATCAGTGCGTCTTCCTTATTGGCCAAAACGATGGGGTCTGCGGCCTCCAAGGAGGGGGTAATGGAGATAATAATTCCAGAAATAAATATTAGAATGGGGGAGAAAACATGGCAATGTTGAAGGGGAGGCCTTTTAAAAGCCACTGGTTTTGGAGTAAACATTATCGTAACAGATAATTGTGATTATGGTTGGTGCACACATTAAGGGCCGCTTTGTGTTTACTAAATTAATTAAAAGATAAAAGTAAAGGGTAAATCCTCAGTGAGTGACTCTTCAGTAAATCCGTGAACGTGGTCTGATTTCCTACAACATTATGGCCATGTCCCGTTCGAAGAATCCTATTTCGCAGAAAATAAAACTGAATAGATTTTTTCTGCGAATCCCGTTTCACAGAATAATTTTTTTTCCAAATTACGTGCCGTGCTCGCCGCGGCTAAACATACAACATGAGAATCCGCAAATAACTACAAATTCCTTCCAATTAGAGATGCATCTTTTTCTTCTCCAATGTTACATTTTTGAAGAATATTTTGATTTGGCGGAACGGGATTTTAAAAAAAAGGGGAATTCCCGTTTTGCAGAAAAATCTTATAAAGTTTTATTTTCTGCGAAACGGGATTCTGCAAAACGCGATTCTGTGAAACGGGAAAGCACCAACCTTCATGCATGCTGATGACTTCAAAGGTTTACCACGGATCAGAAACCACTCAAGTTCTGCAATAGTGTTTCGTTCTACGTATCATTAAACAAAAATCTAAATGCACTGCCATTCGGTTTTATTGTGCCGTGGAAAGCCGAACAGATCATAAGATGTTATTTTGTGCCATGAACAGCCAAACGGACCATACGTTCATTTGTGCCATGGGAAGCCACGCAAGCCAACGTTACGCCACAAAGAGCCAAACATGATTGTCTATCATAGTGTACCATATGAAGTGGTAAACCACTATTTTGTGTTAATTGGGCGTACATGTATCCGGAAACAATGCCTTCAGACCCATAGTTATTAGTTTCAAAGGGATGACTATTATAGGCCTACTTAAAACGCGCATGTCTTAAACTGAAGACAACTATTTTGATGGTCTTGGGTTTTTGCTTTCAGGGAGCAATAACCCAAACGATTTCCCCACGACGATGAGAGGGTCAATTTAGCTTGAGAAAACCAAGCAAAAAACCCAGGACCTGTGCTACAATCCACATGAAGACAAGACACCTCAGGGACTATATTGACTGCATGACTGACAACAATGCAAAATCCCCTGAAACCCCTGCTACCGAACAAACAATAATGATTTTCTTGTAGCAGTGGCGTTCCACAGAACGATGGCTTTGTCCGAACATTCGTCATTGTTGCGAAAAATGTTGGAAGATCGTATACTTTCATCAAAAGCTGATTTTTAGCAGTCCAACACGACGGAACGTCTTCCACAGTATCATACATTTATACAAAGCTGACTTGAATTGGCTCCCAGTGAAAATCTACTTCTTTCGTTAAACAGTATTTTGGCAAGCAGCAAACGTTTTGGCAATTAATTTGGCATAAGTGTTTTTGTAGTTGTGTTGCTTAGACTAGCACGAGTGAATAAATGCCGCCATTCCCGTCCGCAGGGCGCGATAGTTTATATCCATGATTGCACAAGGCCTTGTGAGAGAAGCAGGTCTCAGCTCCTGGCTCCAAGCCAGTTGATTTAACATCGCCAAAATCTAACCTAACCAAAGCAATACTTAGAGGCTTTAACTACCTCGCATGCGCAAAAATTGGCAAAAATTTCTACTCCAGTCGGCCTTGGCTCGAGAAACAAAAGTGCTTTCCTTCGATTTAATGCTTGTTCTTGCAAAGTGACACATGCTTGGGCCACTTTCACACCTAGTTATTAGATAATAACCTATACACTGTAATTTTTAACGTATGTTTCTGGCAAAAGTTAAAACGGACATTAGTTGGACAACTGGCCGCACGGGGTCATGGCTCGGTAGAAACGGTGGGAAACTCCTCCTTTCCGCCTCTCACTCCTGGTAAAAGATAAACGAATAAGATTTGGTGTGGAATTAACATTAACAGCCCCGTTGCACTTTTAAAACTGCAGTTTTGACTTTTACTGGTTAAACATAATCGTACTGTTAATTTAGTTACGTCTGCAAAGACATTTGAAACGGTGTTCCTGCTCATAAATTTAATTAGAAACGAGTTGATGGTGCACTGGGTCCGTTCCGTGTTAAGAAGCTGGTACGTTACATCGCTGCTTGTAATTTACGAAATGGTAAACAAAACATGACAACAGTCAATAGCAAATTCAAAAGCCAACAGAATAACGCGATAGGCCTACATATTAAAATACGTCAAACCTTCAAAGGTTAAATTCGGGGAGTGCGGTTGACTTTGGAGGTTCAAAATGGCAACAGGTGTTAAAGTTAGATTGTGGGACGTTGAACATTCTATCTAAGGTAAAGTTAAAATGAAATGGAAGGCATAAGTGTTGAAATAAAGGACTGTTGTTACGTCAGTTTCGAACTATTTTTAACACCAACATTTAAATAAAAAAAAAAAAAACGACGTCGTCCTAGGAATGGAAAGAATTATACAAAAAAAATTCAAGGCATAAGGATTTTTATACCGGTTTAAATTCATTCTGCACAAGACAAGGTTTTGTTTACTTTTCTGGCTGTAATAATATACCGCGAGAGAGAAAAGTAAATGATAATTTATAAGCTTTTCCTTTCAGTCCATCAATTTCTGCACATATACTCGGCCTTACACGATTTTTTGCTAATATCCCTTAAGACCATTCTTGCTATTATAAACCGTATAATTATCGGTTATAATACCCCGAGTGCTTCTATGACATCAATAATTTGTGTATTTTAGCACCAACTCTTTTCCAACATTCAGGTAAATTGGCTGCAAAGGAGTCGAATGATAAAACGCACAAATTATAGACTTCATAAAACCGAGCGAGAGGCATTCGGTGTGAGAATTTTTGTTTCCTTTCCACAAATAATAAGTATAATTTCGTATTAAACAGTAACAAATCCGAAGTAACTTGTTCACTTTCGATTTAGATTTATAATTTCGATTCACGATGTTTAGTTTTACGATGTTAACAATGTTTACGATGTTTTCTCTCTATATCAGGTAGCGATGCTAACCTACATTGCATTTCGTCGTCCTACCTGTAACGTCGTTTATTCAGCATTAGTATTTCGTATTAAGTATGCATAAACCTCTTTTTTTTACGCCGCTCATAAACGAAGTTAAACATAAAAGCTCCAAATTCTGACAAGAACCAGTTTGATGTTTCCGTAAAGGTCCGACGATTCGCGAAGGTCACGTGATTGCCCTAACGAGAATGAAATCAAACCGTTTGTTTGTTGGTGACCATTCAACGACGAGTAAAGCTTTGATTGTATATACGAAAGTAGAAAGGTCAAATGAAGTCTTTTCAGTGTAAGTCGAGCGTGTGCTAGTTTTGCGGAAAGAAAACAAAAATTCTCATGGTAATTACACATTTACGTCACACCTAGACAAACGCCGTGAAGTTTTTTTTTTTTACTGTACTGCATATAATTGTTATTCCGCACCGATGGATTAATTCTGCACGTAAGCCTACATCAAGTTAATTTAATTACCGTCTCATTAATTATCACTTGGAAATGGCACTTTGGCTGGTAATTTGCATTGTTGGCCAAGAGTTTAGCATCTCAGCCAAATGGTTAATATCAGCAAAAGGAGAATGCAGTGGAAGAAAGTTAGAGAAAGACAAATGATTTGATTGGCAATAAATCTTAAGGAACTTATTTTAGTGCACGTACTGGTTAGGTTTCTTGGCCGTTCAAAGTTTGTCAAGTCGTCACGTACACAGATAGTAGGCGGGTGCGAGCGTGCGTGCATGCGGGAAGAGGGTAGGCCTAAAGAACAAAAAAACAAAAGCTCAAGCAACCCAAACATTTTTCTTTTTTAATTTGATGCATCACACCAAACTAATTCATATTCTTAATTTGTCCTTAACTGTAATGTGTTAGTGGACCATTATCCCATATTGCCTTCAATAAATTAAAATTATATTCCACAAATAAATGAAATCTACACACATCTAAAACCGTAAGCATACCAGAATCAACTTCTAACGGTAATTTGTGACGATTCAAACTAGAGTGAACAATCAGTTTGCTACGGTTTACGTTCAAGCAAGTCATCGTATTAATGGATGAACCAAAGATTCTCCTGAGCCATAACCAGCGGTGCCGGAATCACAATTTCAGGTTCTTCTACGTCATGGTGGACCATATTTATGAACGTGCACCAGTAGTCCAGTAGTTACCGTTTTCGGTTTAGGAGGTTGACCCACTTCCCCACAAACTACACGTTTTTGCGACTTATATCTGTGTTCTGAATGCACCTGATTCCAATAGCCACAACTGAAACACACCAAGCATTTTTTGATTTGTGATGGTTTTTTGTATTAAGTTTACAAGTAGAAGAATTTTGCAAACCTTTATTTCTGCTCTCTCAAAAACAACAGATGTCCCATGGATTTGTCAAAAGTAACTTTAGGAGAATCCATAGCCATTAACTCCTTTTAAGTATTTACATAGCAAACCCAGCTACGCATCTGTCTCACAGAGCATCCTTTAAAAAGGAACCAGGCTCACAAAGGATGGTAAGCCTCTTTAATATAGGTTGCATATACGATCATCCCTGAGCCTTATCTCTTTTGGAAGGCAATCCTGTTGCTAATACAAGTCTTACAGGTACAAATTTCCCTTTAACACGAAATCAATCTCGTGAAGGTTGTTATTAATAGGAGCCTCGGGTA
>JAHWFP010273326.1:11653-27153 GCA_023313725.1 Lithobius niger
AAGAGTAACTTAATGTATCCCTGTAAATACATTAACAATCCCTGGAGTTGAATCATTCTAACTAATCTAGGTGTATACTAACTGGACATTTTAATGGAACTTCGTCTTCCTCGTCACTCATACAGAGTCGCTCGTGCATCTAGCCCATAATACTATATCGTTATTTACGTTTAGAAAACTGCTCTTGCAGGTTCGTGTTAAAGACACAAGTCACAATTTTAAAGTAAGTTAACACATGCCTGCTAGCTAGACAATGCCACTTATAGCTGTTAACCATTAAACTACAGTTTATATTATTTTTAAAACGCATAACCGAATTTTAGCAAATAGGCTAATAAGTTTTTCAAACTTTAAAATCAACCTTTATCACAGCACTTTAACCCATAACCGCCTAGATACGAACGTACGCCTTCAACGTATAACAGCGAAAAACTAAGTGCCAGCGCGAGTTTTGTGAGGGGTCCCCTGGGACCCCGAGCAAAGTGGGCAATCACAGCCGAGTGGTGAGCGTCGTCGGCTCCAAACCAAGAGAATGCCGGTTCGAATCCGAGAACCGACCCAAGTACCATGGTACTTTAAAAAAAAGGGTCTGAAAGTTTTTTCAGGCGGTTACGGGTTATATATCCTTACTGAACTAGACAGCAAGCTTTTTAAATTTAAACCAAAATTAGCTTTTGAATTCAAATTAGCAAGCTTTTGATGTTCCTGGCTAGAAATAGGTCCACATTTTTGTTAGACAGTATAGGTAAAAATGCTTTGTGGCTCCCAGTATTAAAGCCCTTGACGAGATTGATTCCCCGTTAAAGGCGAATTTGGACCAAATCACAAGTCTTATTAGGGAGAGGGTTGCCTTCCAAAAAAAAAAAAAAAAAAAAAGATTAGGCTCAGGCGGCCCCCGATATTTAATTATGTCTAAATTTCAGCGCAAAATTGTGCCAGTGCCTCAAGATGTCCTGTATCGGGGAGGATGAACCTACCTAAACTTTCTAGGGGGGTGCCACAGCCCTCGACGTTGGTAACAGGCCGGTAGTATGGCAAGGAACTAGCCCCGGCTGCACACTGGGCTAACTCAACTTGAACCACAGTAAGTAAAGGAACTTTTATTTTACATTTTAATGTAGATTAATCCCGGTGCCCAGCGTACTTTTACAATTTGGGTTAACCGTGGTCCAAAGATTAAGTTAATTTTCAGTTAAAGGTAACATCCTTGTCGCCACTTGAAGTTAACGTTACCCTAAATTGTGTATTGTTGCCACGCCCTAACCACAAATAGATAGTTGAGAGTTTGGGTGGAAGAGCAGCACAGCGCTTCCTGTTTTAGCCGCTTTTATTTACAAGGAAGTGACGTCTAATGGACGACACATTATAAGAAGGTATATTATGGTGCCGATTGAAACACCATCTATAAATGGTTACTATAAATGACTGATAATCAATGATGGGTTGCTGGTTAGTCAAACCCACATACATTACAACTTGGCTGCTCGCTTTGCTCCATGTCCCTGCGGCCAAGTATGACGACATCATAAAACTCGGTGCTAACAACAAATTGCGACACGTTCTGTGCTGTTGGAGACTGCAAGCATTCACACAGTTTAGTGCCATCTTTTTGTAGCCTTACGTTTTCCAGCAGCAACCACCAAGGTGAAACAAAACAACCCATGGTATGAATCGTGCAAGGACATGTGTGTTGCGCGATCTAACTCGACACCACTCAACCATGGCTAAACTGCCTGGCCGCACTTCCAACGATATTAGGGGTGTAGACAATACGGTCGGATGTTGCTAAGCGACGGAGGTATGTTCAGCCACACATACAATCGGCAGCGCACGGCCTTTGGATGAAAATCGCGACACCTGTTGACAACTAGGGGCAATTTCAAAATAATAAGTTTAATTTTACGTAGCTTTACGTGACAAATTTTCATTGGCTTTAAAACCAATTTTAAGTAATTTTTTTAGTTTCTTCTCTCTCAAGATCCGGCCGATGTTGTACTGCAACCATGACTCAATTCCTGTGCGAAACGTTGAGCCCACGCTACCCAGAACTAATGCTAGGATCAGAAGCTGACGTCTCGGAGTCAACGCACACTTTAGGAATGCGTTGTTTGGAAATCGCGAGGTCACGTGGTTTGGGATGTCGAGTTTGGGAATGTTTGAGGGTCACTCCGTCTCAGACCGTCTAGGTGCTAGCGACATCTTGTGTTGTGGATGGAACAACGGGTGCAAGAAAAAACTTTCAATTCAAGACTTTCCCGATCTAACACTCAGATTAAGCTCTTAATTCCAAGAATGCTGACAGGTTCAAACAGAAGTAGAGTTTTGCAGCCCCTTCCTGAGCACATCATTCATGGACAGTTATAGGATTGCAGTATGAGGAGTGTTCACGTTTTTTCGAGCACAAATAATGAAAGTATGTAAAAATAAAAAAGTGTGACGTCAAATTTTTGACATCCCCTCCCCCCCACGTCACGTTTTGTCACACTAAAATGACCCCCTTTTCCCTTCCATCGGAGCATGACGTACTTTATGAATGGTCCCTTATAAGGCATGATGGAAGCTTTTGAGATGACTGCTAATGTAAAGGACGAATTTTAAACATTTCATGTCTTAAAAAGTATTGTCTCAAATCGATGAAATAAGTTAGTTCTGAATAAGTTAGGTTAGTCGTCCCCCCCCCCCCCCAAATAACTATATTCCCCCAAATCGACAAAACTAACATTGCATCAACAGGGGGTGACGTAGAAACCAGGCCAAAATGTGATAAACTGGTTTGTCATTTTGAGAAATTCTTTGTTTCCTTTCCTTTTCCACTCATAACTAAACAAAAGTATGCTGATAGTTTGCAAATTAAGGGCGTGTTTGCGCAACGACTCACTTTTGCTTTGTATTCTGGCAGCAATCATCTAACTGTGGTGGTTTTATCTCTACTGGTTCGCTACGAAAACAGATAATAATGTGAATTCAGAAGAATTCTTTATCTTGTTGTCACGGATTATAAGATTGCAAGTATTTTTCTCAAAAGTCTCACTGTTGGCAAGTTACGACAACAAGAGAGCAACAGCGCACCGTTGGAGATCAGTTACACAAAACTCCCAGTGGCACGACAAAAACGCAAGGTGGCTCTGAGGCAGCAAGAAGCTCCCTCATTCAAAGGTCGAACACCAATAATTCTGACTAAATTCGGCATCAGCTTGCCTGAGCAGCGAGCGTCTGGAAGTGGCCACAGAGGACAATGCAGCTAGAACTGCTCCACTTTTTTTTCATCAGAGTTGTATACACAAATGGGGAGGAACTCCAACCAAGCTTGAACTCATAGGACTTCAGCATCACGTGGCCTGTGCGCAGCCCAGATGGGACGGCCGCATCTCGACTGTTAGGAAAATGTCAACATCTGACTCCAGCTCATTATCAAAGGAATAAAAACAAAATAAACTTTAAAATATTTCATAACAGACAGCCGAATGCAGGCAAACTGCCTATATACAACGATTCGAATATTTTTTAAAGGGAGAATTTAAAAACTTTAAAAATGCAGACGGTTTTTTTAGGTTAGGCCAAAAATCAGCATTTGGTAACTGGACTTTGTACGAATATGAGGAATTTGGAAAAGAATTTGTTTAGGATGTGTTTGAAATGTTAGGTTTGTGGCCGTTTTTTTTTTAAATGCTGAACTAATGAATTGTTGTTACACAGTTTGAAATAATATGTGTGGGATCTTAATCGTTCTATTAGCCTTTGTTCACTGTGTCCAATAAAGGTGGCGTCGCAAGCTGTATTTATATACCAGGAATTTGGTAATATGGTGTTTCTTCTTAGGTGTGCAGGAAGGCAGGCTGAATTGGTTTTTGGAAAGGCAGTTTAGATTTAGTTGATTGTTTGATGGCCAGTCGAATGTGTGTAACAGAGATTGAAGGAATTCATTTACACCTTGACTGTATGGAGTGACTATAAAGTTAGCAGTTTGCGGATGGGAGAGGGGGGAGGGGAGAGATTTTTTGTGAAGTAGCCAAGTCAGGCTAGAAATCCAAGTGACAAGGTGGATGGAGTGGATAGATGCACATGACGTATTTAAAAATGATATAACGAAATTTAGTCAAGAGAACTGTGGTTGAGTGGTGTGAGCGCTCACTCTGTAGGCTATTTCATTTTTATTTTATTTTATCGAACATAAACCGCTCTTGATCCGACTCCCTCCAGCAGTTAGGCCGGAACACACAAGAATTTACCGATGCCTTAAAAAAAATCATCTTTGCTACAACTTACGTCCAGTATAAAAAAAATGGCTCTTCAACCAATGCAATGAAGTCCATACGGGTAGCTCCATTTGCCACTTACCTGTGTGACATTGTCATGAACCATGTTGACAATGTTCTTAGTTCCCAATTTCCTGAAATACTTTTACTAATATAAAAGATTTGTTGATCAGTTTGGCCCTTTGCCCCATTTCACTTCGCAGGAAAATATTCCTTCCTCAGCTTCACGATGAATTCTTAATTTATTTCATTTCTGGACATTAATCTCTACATTAATGCTTTTGGATACATAGAATTCCTTCACTATGGAAAACTTCTTAAACCACTCGTGTTCCTTTTTTCCACTCATATACGGACCCTACATATTAGCTCAGCATCCTTAAAAATGAAATAGCCTACAGAGTGAGCGCTCACACCACTCATTCACAGTCCTCTTGACTAAATTTCGTTATATCATTTTTAAATACGTCAAGTATATCTATCCACTCCATCCACCTTGTCACTCGGATTTCTAGCCTGACTTGGCTACTTCACAAATAAATTTCTCCCCTCCCCCCTCCCACATTTTGAAAACTGCTAACTTTATAGTCACTCCATACAGTCAAGGTGTAAATGAATTCCTTCAATCTCTGTTACACACATTCGACTGGCCACCAAACAATCAACTAAATCTTAAACTGTCTTTCCAAAAACCTATTCAGCCTGCCTTCCTGCACACCTAAAAAGAAACACCATATTACCAAATTCCTTGTATATAAATACAGCTTGCGACGCCACCTTTAGTGGACACAGTGAACAAAAGCTAATAGAACGATTAAGATCCCACACATATTATTTCAAACTGTGTAACAACAACTCATTAGTCCAGCATTAAAAAAAAAACCGGCCACAAACCTAACATTTCAAACACATCCTAAACAAATTCTTTTCCAAATTCATCATATTCGTACAAGGTTTAACCTTGAAACTCTGTGCATTGCTTTGCACGACCCACAGGTTCATAATCTCCTAATGACAACAAATTTAAAGAGTACTTAGCACTCCTACTACCAAATTTAGACACTAGAGTACCATACAAATAACTGTTTGACTCACTCACCACCAGGAAAAAATGAATAAAACCTTGACTGCACTCTATAATTGCCACTGCTTCTTGAGTACAAAGAGGTCACTCTCCTCTTCCTCTTTTTTTTAAAGTTTTAAAATTTTTTAATTCTCCTTTAAAAAAATTGATTTAGGCAGTTTAGCGTTCGTTCGGCTGTCTGTTATGGAATTTTAAGTGTATTGTGTGTTTAATCCCCTTGATAATGAGCTGGAGTCAGATCGAAACGTCGACTTGTGTGGACATTGTGCACTTTGGCTTCACTTTTCAACAAGCATCTTACCACTGCACAAGTCTGCTCAGCTCTGCTGAGTTGAACAGTTTCAAGACTTGCTTTTAACAATTAGCATGAGGACGAGGACGTGTTCATTCTTGCCACGGAGCAAAGACAAATTCAATTCAAAAAGAGCTAGCAACCGACAATGTGAATGGATGTGCCCTGTAACAATTAGTAATATTGCTTCAATAATGCTGGCTGTTAAGCCGAATTGAATTTGAATTGAATTTCAATTTACTTGAGTCCAAAGACCTAATAGTCATCAAGTATTTCTTAGCTTAAATCTAAACCTACCAACCGAACTGCTGAACAACCTCATACCATAACGCTTGAAACCACCACACCACCTTTTAGTAACAACAAATCCCACCGCGGACAGCAATAACTCTGACAGAGACAGGCTAAACAAACTTTCCCGTGTCACGACAAAACTGCAGAGCTGCTCTGAGGGCGTGGGAAACTAACAAATTAAATGGTCGAACACCAATAATCTTGCCAGATCTGCACCAGCCTGCCTAAGAGGCCACCGTCTGAAAACATCCCATAGAGGACAACGAATCAAAAAGTACACTACCGTCGCGTCACCTGTGATACAATCACAACGAGAGGAAATCCTACACTCAACTTTACACTTGTACGATTTGAGCATCACATGCCCCACGCACAGCCGAGACTGCACACCAGCGTCAAGCCTGGACATGTTCCCGAGTTCCACAGGGTCAGACACACCTGGATGAAGATGAAACTGCCCCGTCCCTGTCTCCTCCCCTGCCATTCCAATTGCCAGGCAGCAGAGGCCCGAGCCACCATCAGAGGACGAAGGTCAAGGGGGAAACTGGGACCAAGAGAGGGTGATTCTCCGACAAACAACCACTTTGGGCAAAACTGTCCGCCACCTCGTTTCCAAAGTGCCCACGGACCCACTGTATTTCCACTGCAACGCCCGATTGCAATGCACCAAAAAGCTTCCACCCAATTTTTACCACAATCAGGTGCGACTCATCCAAGTTGCAAAGCGTGCGCTGAATGCAGCCCACACTAGACGCAGAGTCTGATAACACCCTGAACCCCAGAAGTCACAGATCAAAACAAATGTTGATGGCAACACTTATAGCCACCAGCTCACCAACAAACACCGAGGGCAGGAAAGAAACGGTGAAACTGAACCCAAGGCAGAGGTCCTCCAGTAAAACGCCCACGCTACTCTTCCAGGTATCTCTGTGAAAGGAGGCATCACAGCACACATCACCACTCTGCCTACCAACAGACCCATCTCCAATAGTGCAACTATTGCGAACATTCTGACGCCAGAGCCACAGGCCATGAGGCCATCCTCTGTAAAGAACCGGAACCACCGCAAACTTGTACTCTAGAAGCAGCGATGCTCCCACAAGCAGGTTCCCCTGAGGCAGTGGCCCTACCGTTGTGTAGTCCAGAAAAGTCCTACCCAGAGGATCGTCACCACCCCGAGCAACAGCTCTCAGACACAGCTAAAAGGAGCTCAGGCGCGCAAATATGCACTGGGTGCTCATCCGCCTCGATGTGGAGCGCAGCTACCGGGGTGGAGGACAGACAGCCAGTGACATACGGAGGCGCCTGTTGAAAGCCACCTGAACACTCCCGATCGCCCGTCAGGAGCCAGCCTGGAGCAGCAGGTGAAAGTCAGCATAAGAGCGAACATAGGACCAATACAGCGCAGCTGGAGACCGATGCTCTATGCGCTACAAGCCGGTTTCCAGCAATGGACCTCAATACCCTGTTTACGACTGGTAACTTTCTCCAGAACGGCCACAGCATCACCCAGCCAGGACAGATGGGCATCCAACCGGAAGCCGAGGTACCTCACAGACTTTGAAACTTGAACCACTGCACTACCCAACTTCACGGATAAGCATGGCCCTTGAAAAAATTATAAACTCCGTCTTCGGGGTAGACAGCTCTAAACCCTTAGCGGCCAACAGAGCTGCCCACTCCTTCACTGCGTGTTCAAGCAATGCAAGGAGGCAAGGGATATCCTTATCTGTAACATAGACCGCCACATCATCTGCATAAGCAACTAGATTTACACTGGAGCTCAAGATTCGAAGTACACTGTTAATGGCCACTGCAAAAAAGCATGGGGTTTATGCAACTCCCATGCGGGAGGCCTTTACTGGTGGAACCTAACCCCCGACCGGAAGCTCCCCACTCTTAGTCATGAAGCGGCGCAGACCTAAAAGAGCGAGCCCAGCAGAGGCCAGCTGAAAACTAACACCAGAACCGTGCAGCGTGTGCCCGACCCAGGCAGGCTATGTCAACCATACTTTGATGTACCACAGTGACACCTAACCTTACCCATGCTTCTTTAATATCAGTCTCCAGGTACAGTACAGCATCCTGGGTACTCCTGCGCTTCCGAAAGCCAACTGCACTTCAAACATAAGACCATAGCTCTCAAGTACTTGAACAAGACGAAAATTCAGCATCAGTAACAAACAAAATATTGAATCAATACTGCTGGGTATTAGAACCGAGTTGAACAGTTTCTAAGTTGGTTGAGTAACATTCATTGCATGCAAGATCGTTGTTGTGGGCTTATTGCGCTTTTGGGAGCAAAACTGAGAAACAGGCAATTCAGCCAACTGAGAGTAAGAGTGGCACCCAACGTTCAAAACGCTTTGAAAACAAAATACCAGGGGTTCCATGGGAAGGGAATGGGATATTCAGACCACATAATGGGTGGAAAGGGAGGGGTGCAGGAGGGGACAGGGGTTACCAGGGAGAGCGGCACAGGGGGGAATCAACCACATAATGGGGGAATGTAGGGGTTCACGGGGGGGGGGGAAGAAACCGTTTTCATTTCATGCTGTCCAGTAAACTATTAGCTCACGGATGCAGGAACCAACTAGACCGCCGACAGGTAAAGCGTCGTATGGGGAAGTGCCTTTTTCTAAAATGGGGGTTGCCACTAGAATCACGTGGACCTGAAGTGGCGCGTAAATGCAAAATTATTGTTGTAACCATTCATTATATTGTTACACTACACTAATTGCTCACAAAAACAACAAATCTCACTAAGAGAATGGAGTCTTTCATTGCCAAGCAGAATGATCGGCCAAGTAGATGAGATTAATTGTGATTGAGTGAGCAATTCCAGCTTCATTGCGTTGATTAACATTAACCTCAGGAGGAGCAACTGAAGGTGGATGCACTGATTGAGTGAGCGAAGTCAATGAAAATCCGTGTTTGTTAACCATTGTGCGGAAAAATGGGATTGAAGAAGCATGTGAAGCATGGACATACAATAAATCAAAGCGTGTCAATTTGGCTGATGTAATTGGGCAATGGCAAATGTGACAAATTATCAATATAAAAATTAGACATAGAATTCCTCCAGAAAAAAGGTGGATGTGACGATAAGACGATGTAACCTTTTATACATTCACAGTACCGTAAATAATAATTAAATTTATTAACGCATTGACAATCAGGGCTTAGCTTGCAAAACTATTGCAGGGAAAACAATCAAACAAAACAAAAAAAACACACAAACCAAAAACATTTACAATGTTAACAGTTTTTTGGTGAGCTTTATTTATTCTGACGGACGAACATGAACCTTTAAGTATCGATTAACGTTTTTACTGTTAACTTCTGAAAACCTAAAACAACATCCAATTTAATGGGCAAGTGTGCCAGATCATCTAGTGAACAAAAAATCCGCCATCGTCGATTGTGACACCAACAAATGGCTAGTTTAGGCACCAACAAATTGAATAAAAAGAGCGACTACGACTTAGCGTGATTCTTATTTAAGATGGCATAAATTAATTTTGTTGAGGTGTTATGCTGGCTATGAAAAGGTCTAGCAAAGTACAATTAGAAATGCAAGTGGCAAAGAAATCCACCAACAAGCATGTGGCAGAAAATATTATCTCACTGTTTTAGTGGTGCATCTTACAAAATATTCATATAATAATAATGTAATAATAATAATGACTGATTGCTTTCTAACTAAATGATTTGATATGATGGTTAACGAACTGCATGCCTTAGAGTAATGCCTCACTACGTTGCAGGCGAACACAGAAGGCGAATGTTATCCTGCTTGATTGTGTTGTCATCAGCAAAACAAACTGCGGTATCACGTAGACTAGCGGAGTACAAACTTGGAGTACAAGCTGAAAGTCAACACATGAGATTGTTGTCACGCTTACAACAATGGGCCACTCGTTTTTGTTCGAACGATGTTGTTTATCCTCCTATAATAAGTGGGCGTGTCAAACCAATCACGTGACTTACACAGCAAAGCGATAGCTCTCGACAGCTGCCCCTTTGAATAGTTGCACTGCAAGAGTAGGAATGAATACCTGATGCTGTCATTGAGACACAGTAGCCTAGTCCGTCTAACGACAAACTGTGACTGATTCTAATCATGACTGGGTTCGCTTTTGATGCAACGATGCTGATGTCTTGCTTATTCGATGAGTGCCTACCTGTCTATAGTAAATAATATTGTTCGTAAGAGTTCAAAGGCTCACCCAAAAATAGTAACATTATGCTTTTTTCGTTCGTAATATTGAATGTTGTTTGTTTCCCTATGCAGTCTTTACATTCAGTCAGTGACATAGAATTCCTAAAAATACTGTTTTTTTTTTATTATTCTGGAAAATGACCGAAATTTATAGTGGGTAATCGAAGCTGTAAGACCACCTGAGGTCCTATCCTAGGAAACTTAGAAGAGCTACGGCTACCGGGCATTTGGAACTAAGAATCTGGTTGTGACAGGCACCCACAATGTGAATCGTACTCGTTCAAGGCGTCCATGAACCTTAAGTATCGGTTCAGAATACGGACCTAAAATGATTAGTGGAATGCCCAACTAGTTGAATGTCAGACTTGTTTTTTTATTGAAATTATTTTGTCCATCCCAACTACTACACCACATTGATGTACTTAATCCGACATATAATGAAGATAGAAGTACAATTATAAACTCGAACTGCAAACAGCGTTAGGCCTATAACACGCGCTTACTTGATTGCGATCAGTATCAATACCACTTCACGCCATCCTTAAACGCATTGCAGTGAAGCTAAGTACGGCTCGTGGGGATGCTTTTGAGCTAATATGCTACTTTCTTGGGACAAAACGCGTTTAACTGATTTAAAAATAAATAAGTACGTATCGTGATAAACTGGTTTGCCTTTTAATGGGGAGGGCAGAAGGCCCGTCAACACTGATGGCCAAAAACCGTTGATGGTTGCAAACTAAGTGTCCTGAAATGGAAAGCGTCTCCTGAGACAGGTAAGAAAGCGATAAAGGAAAGAATCTTCCCTTAAAATATTTAAAATAAAATAAAAATGTGCTGACAAGTAAGTAAACTTTCATCCAAAAAACACAAACAAAGAAGTAAACAAAGAAATGCAATCTATATTTTTTCTTTTTATTGTATAGTTGGTACATTTGGGAGGAATGAACGTAAGAAAAAATTAGTTTGAGGACACCTGCATTTGATACTTTTTGTAAAAGTTTATACTTAATTTTTCGAAGAAAGTTTATATATATCATAAGTAAAGGATTAAGTGTTTCTATTTTAAGGCACACGCCATCCAATCTGGAAGCTAACATTTGTTTTAGATGTTAAAACCAAGGACATCGGTCCCAGAAATAATCCAGATTCAACAACACTACAGCTTCAGAGTGGTTTGGGTGTATGCTGGAAACCAACGATAGCCCGCAACTAATCTAGAATCGAAAACAAAAATCGGGAAAAAAACGAAAATCGAAACCGAAGGTACGTCATTAATTTCCGGCGTCTACTACTACACAACTAAATATTGATCCAATCCGAAAGTGAACGGTATGACTCATTTCATTGTCTGTAGGCCTGTCATTTTTAAATTAGAGGGTTGGGAATTTAATTAATTTGATTGTGTCATTCAATATATTGTTTCACGTTTGAAGATATACTTTGCTATGTATAAAAGCGCTCCGTGTAAGCGCACTACGCATGTTGACGCTTTGCCTGCTCCCAAATACTAATACGAAACAATTGGGGGGGGGGCGGGCCGGAGATTAAAAACTATGATGGCCGTAACACATATGTAATCTGCAAGAGAAGTTACAAAGTTCGTGGCTATTTTCAATTATTATGGAAACACGTTGGTAATCTAATGTTGTGCACATGGTTACGACAAAACGTTTTATAGGATCGATGGAATTTCAAGATAATGAAGTAGTTGAGAGTTAGCGCATAAAAATCGCTCCACTAGCGTGAATAGTTTTGAAATGATTTGCTTATGATACGGCGTTTTCTGCTATTGTGAGTTTAACTCCAGTTGAGGTCCGTGTCACACAGTGAATCTTCGTGTGAAAGCAGGCAATTTTGATTTTACTTGAAATATATCCTACGATTTTAATTTGACCTATTATGTAGCTAATTAAAACTAATATGCTTAGGGGGCAATGTTGGTTGAATATTCCAATCAATTTACAACTAAAAAGGGCACCCTGGAAAAGTCTTTGCCAGGTTTACTGATCAGGATAAGATGTTGCCAACTCGACCTCATTAACAGCTAGGGAACTAATTCTGACAATTTCTGAAAGCATTAAGTTGCTTCGGCTGACTTAAGGTTCGCCAAACTTAAATTTTAAAATAATTCGATTCTGTACGCTGATGTTTAAGAATGCTGTTAGTTTACAAAGTGGCTATGGTGACGTCATCTTTCGGAATGGCTGGCTACCACTTAACCCTCCAAACATATTGTCAAGCCTTTGCTTTGGCTGCAATTATTGGTATCTTATTAGTTTCACTCAAAACGGATTAATTTAAATTTCGGAAGCAGCCTGTTTTTCATGCATTTTAAAGTTTATTTTCACTTTTTACAATGTTTCAAGGTGACCAAGTAGATCAATCATGTATCACGTCAATAAATTATTTGAAATCTTTATTTAAAATAAATTTGTTGAGCCTTTAAATGAGCCGAAAGCAAATAAGAAATAAACTGAGCTCCACCACGACAATCACTATTCATCCGACCATGAATACTCCGCTTGTGAATTTTTTGTATTTTGGGATAGGCTAAGCAGTTATAATTTTATAATTAGATGTTCCTTAAAAATAATAAACCGGAGTTGTGACTGTTCCAATTTTCAGGATTTTCGGGACTAAAAATCGCAATTGATCCGGCCCCACTATCCCGGAATTAGATGTTGTATGGCTTCGAAACAACGTTCAAACTCTTGTCCGTAATTTGGAAGATGAACTTCTAATATCAAAGTCAAAGCAGTTCACAACTCGGTGGATGAAAACTGAGCATTTAGCGACTGCAGAGAAAATGAGAGTTTCTGGGCCAGACAAAATAATTTTACCAAAGGAAAATCTGATTACATTTTTTTTTACTAGGCAACCAGGATATATTCACGTTGCATCTTGGGGACCCTGGAAGCTTTTTGATGGGAAGAGTAAGTGGGGACGTAAAAGCATGGTAGTCATATTTCCTGCGCGTGTCATAAACTGAATATCTGCAGGGAACTATGCAGAATGTTTCCTTTTTCTTGACAAACGAAACATTTCTTTTGGTTTTGTTTGAGGACGTAGTGAATGACATGGTTGCGTATCCGTCATTTCTGTATCGTTCTTGACCGATTAAATACCAAGTAGTCGGAATATCGAGGGGGGGGGGGAGTACATAGGCTGTAGGCGTGGGTGGGACGAGGCGCCGCCATTTGCCTAACGAGGCTCATTTCCGGTCGAGGACTAATGCTCCTAGTGATTTCTCCAGAGACGCGTTGCGTGCACGCCCCCACACAATCGAACGAGGGGCGGAGACTGAAATAGTTGCTAGGCAGCGCCGCCCTCGTCTCAGCCAACCACAAGACGGGGCGTGCTGGCAGGCGATGAAGTCGTTGAAGGGGTGAAAGGTAGGAATGGGTGTTAAAGGGGCAGCAGTTCTTCCCTACCTGGCTTACCAGCTGCTGAAAGGCAGGGGCCGTTGGGTCGAGCCTGTCCAGATCGGCCTGGAGAGCAAATTCGCTCAGGGCCTTCCAGGGCGGTTGGTAGCTCTGGACTTCCACGGCACTCACGTGCAGCGGACTTTCGTGCCGGACGGGACTAGTGGCGATCATTGGAACCCCCTGGAGTCCGGCCAGCCCCGGCACGCGCCGACCGTCCTAGAAAAAAAAAAGACGACGGTCAATAAATGCAATATTAAGAAGTGCTCCCTAAAAAAAATGAACTGGATGAATTTGAACAAACGATGAATTATTTGCACATATAGGAGGTATTTTGCTTAAGCTTGACATGGTCTTGTCAGGATCCAACTAGTGATTTTGGTGTACTCGAGATGGAAAAGATACCGTTACGTGCTAAACCGTAAAAACTGTACATTTCACAATTCCGACACTTCATTCATATTAATACGGATGATGTTGTCAAAGTGTCAATTGGCAAGATAGAACCCAAATGCACCATTGAGTCTGCAATACGCAAAAGTTTTTTTTTTTTTTACTTCATCACCGTAGTGACTGCCATCCCTAATAATTTATACAACACCAGCATCCAGGGGCGTACGCTAACTTACAAAAAAATCAGACAGAGGTAGGCACACTTGAAAAGATGTCATCTCCCCTACTTTTCGTCGTGGGACAACAAAACGGCCTGTTGTGAGGGCCTTTTTGTTGCCCCCGAAAATCTTAGCATGGGGAAGCAAGGGCAATCGGGGTAAAAGAGAGGGGTAGGGGGGGGGGGTTGCACGTGCCCCTATGTGCTCACTCCCTTGCCAGCACCTTAGTCAATAAATAAACTCTATTTCGTCACCTATAGTATTTTGACTGCTGCATGGTCATTGTGATAGTGTAAAGCAGCAAACGTGGCGTGTTGACCAGTTAAGTAGTTTAAAAGCAGGGATTATGTAAATAGAACCATCGCTACTTTAAAGCCATAAGGGAAATGTCCTTCTTTTTCCGTACGGTCAGTACGCCCCTGGTTAGGCTACACCAACACGAATGTCTTGGGGCTGGGGATTCAAAGCAATTTTTTAAAAACTAATTTGTAAAGAAAATGTTAGCCATTTTTAAAACTAATACTATGGTTCACAACCGAGACAGAGACAGGACCAGGTAAGGGAGGGAGGGGGAGGGACAAGGTGGGAAAGACCATCCGGCTGAGTGAGGGGTGGGGGAAGACAAAGGAAAAACCAATATTGAAACAATGGCAGATGGGCTGGGCCACGTGGGGGTATTACGAAACAGGGCGACGCACGAGGAGGTTTGGATTACAGCACGAATCGATGGGGGGGGGGGGGGAAGGAGGGGGCGTTGAAGAAGGAGAGAGGCAGAAGCGTGCAACCCGAGCAGATTGTAGCTCAATTGAACGGAAGGGAATCTGCCTGCCCGTCCGCCCCCCTCCAACTCTGCCCGGCATGGGGTGCCGAAAGGATTGGAGGTGGGGGGTGGGTGGACGAGTCCACAGGGAGGTTGGCTGCAAAGAGGATCAACGCTGTGTTGGGGGATTAAGCTCTAATCTGGCTTTTGATTGGCCTAATCCAAATGAGGCGTGAATCCCTTTATCCGTAACCTACGGGCTTAGCGTTAATCCCAACAGGGTCAGAACAACTCGCAGGGGCTCCTCGCTCTCTCCCTCTGACGTCACAGCCGAACGAAGCGGGGGAGGGTGGGGGAGTAGGGGGTTTGTTTGCGCACTTTTCTTTCCGCTCGCAGTGGCGCGTGACCGAGAGAGACCCACAATGCAGCGCCCACTTCCGTGGCTAGGGGACGGGGGGGGGGGGGGGGCCGAGAGACTTTCCCCCGGGCGTGGCCCCTCCATCAAGGGGGGGGGGCGGACACGCGGGGGGGGGGGGCGAAAGAAAGAATGGCCGAGTGG
>JAHWFP010273326.1:27253-41858 GCA_023313725.1 Lithobius niger
CGAAAGAAAGAATGGCCGAGTGGACATCGGGAAGGAAGGAACGCGGGGGCGCGCATGAAAAAACCCAAAGCAGCGAGGAATTGGAGCGAGGCACAAACCCAGATTACCCGTCAGAAAAGTAGCTACCCCACAATACTTGGGTAGGGATGGAAGGAGGGGTAGGAGGTGAGGGGTCAAGCCCCCTCCATCGCCAGGCTGAGTGAGGGACGTTGAGGGGAGGGAGGAATGCTGGGGCCAAAGGTCAGTATCTATTGTGCAGGTGACAGGGCCCCAGGGAATTTCTTGGCCTATTGTCTTGAGAGGGCGCGTGCAACCCTCGCGACTGACAGACAGACACACGGATGGGGAGGGGGGGGGGAGGGGGGAGGGGCTTGAGGTCAACTCTTTCTTCTTTTATCCATGGGAATCAATTATATTTTAAAACTGGTAGTAAAATTAATTCCCCGAACAAAATACTTTGACTGGTTTCCTCTCAGTTGATTTAGTATCGTCACCAATTAAGTCCAATTTTTCCATCCACTTGTCACTTGTTCGTGTTTTACGTTTTTTTTATGATTTTGGCTAAGCAGGAGGACAAAGTTTTATTTCCTTTTTTGATGTTTTCGCTCGTAATAAAAAGTTCCGTCCCACAATATATGAGGAAATAAGAATCGCAATTCTTAATTTATCCTTTCCGTCAATCCTTAAAGTTGTAGGCCTAGTTAATAACACCCATTTTAAGAAAATGCCAAAAAAATTCTTCAGTTCTCCCATTTCCAGTTTTTCCATATCTTTGATCATATGGTGAACAGTTTTAAACCCGAGCCTAGTACTTAATTAACTATAGCAACGTTTCTAAAGGATTCCGTCTGATCCCGTCTCGTTTTGGTTTCTTCGATTGTGCGCAGAGAGAGAGAGAGAGAGAATATAGCTGATAAAAATCTGTTGCGCAAATAAAATTAGTGGGTATCGTTTTAACATTATCCTGTCAAAAGATTGTCGAGGTCTGATGGTTAGCATGACCATCTGATATGCTAGAGGTCCCGGGTTCGAGTTCGAGTTTCGGGAAAAGACGATCCCTGTGATGTCTCGAGCTCATGTCGATTGTGGCGTGTGAAAGATCCTGAAAATTTCTGATGGGATTTACCATGGAAAATTGTCCCTCTCTCCTTGTGGGTGCGCGTTAAACAACAACAACAGTAAATGCCATAAGTCTCCCGCCTTAAGTCTCCAATGTTAAAGTCGAAATCAGCATCTCGAATTTGGTATATAAACTTTGTTGGACTAGATCAACACGTGTAACAACTTTATTAATATCCGATTTGTGACCTCGGAGTTCTGGACCTGAGCTACAATGGTCATTTTCGCTTTAGGCTTGGTGGCGGTCCACTTCTTGGTCACATTTCTACAGCACTCTGTACCCATTTGTAGTTCTTAGTTCATTTGAAAAAGACACTTCCGCCGACGTGCTCTTTTTCTTACTGTCATTTCAATTGGTTGTGCCATTCTGGAGTCACGGAGCTCCGAACAATTTGTTTTATTGTTGTAGTACATTGTTTTAAACACTGTGAGATGGTCTAAAATGCCGTTCGGGTAACGCTCTTGGATGCAACGCTATGTATGCAGCCTAAACCAACATGGATATGCCTCGTTCAGGCAAAACTACTGACGTTGGAGGTTAAGTATCGTTTCATTTCAATATGGAGCCAATAAACACGAACAATCAATATAAACGAAAATAATCCGTATACGTAACAGTTACTGCCACACTTTTGCAACAATGGCCGGTGTAAGCGATTTCGAAGAGTTTTTATCGAATGCCGTCCAAAGAGGTAGAAAATCGTCGAGGTGGCCCCCAATGATGTTTTCCAAATCCGAGAACTGCGTTCCATAAAAACTGTATTTTAAATCGCTACACCGGCCCATTGTTGCAAAAGCGTGACGATACGTGATTTATTTTCCATCCATATATACTTAAAATCGGTTCTGATATAATTTTTTAACGATTTGGCGGCATTTTTCATTAGAAGTTGCATTCATCATGAAGGCGTCTTCAATTACATTGAATTTTTGTAATAACAATGGTATGCTTGTGTGCCTTCACGATGTTGGCAAAGCATGACGTTACAGTCATTGTTGAAGCATCGTTAAATGATGTGGCATTATTTTTCATTGTTTCAAAGTGTCCACTTTTAACGTATATATTGGGAGTAGGCTTATGTTGTTGTAATAGTGTAAAATTTCACACTATGGGCGCCCACCGTGGTTTTGCTGTTTTGCTCTGTTTTCCATAGCACTTTGTTTCTTTGTGTTTTGTTGTGGTTTTTTCCCGTGTTAGGGAAAAAACCGGTCCAGTATACCATGCGCTCAGACGTAATACAGCCTAGTATTAAGTCTGAGCGCATGGTATACTGGACCGATTAAGCTCAATAAATTAAACTAATTTCACAGAACAATGTGAAAAATATATGTATACAGTTATTTTTCACGTTGTTGTACCTACTGTTCTCGTATACAAAAGTATACATAATAAGCTAAGCAAAAGACAATGAATGAAAACATTCTTTAATCTTTGTAACAATTTTTAAACCCTTCTAAAATGTTGTCAATCAAAAAGTACACCAAAGAAGATCGCACCTTGCCGATAAAACAACATGGTGTGCCAAAGTATCACGAATTAGAAAACAAAAACGAACTCGTTTGATGTGTAAGGTTTAACTGAACCAAAGTCAAAACGGCTTTGCAACACGAATGGTTTGAGACACCACAATGTTGCTGAAGTGTTAAAGGCCACGTGAACCTTAAAGCTTTCCTCAATCATTACAACGACCAAAAATAAAATGTTTCAAATTTTCTTCACAGTTTTTATACTTAATTTCGTAGGCTTAACAGCATCACGGTAAAAAACAACTGATGGTCGTGTATAGGCTATCATTAATAGCATGATGTACTTAAGGGAGACGACCTAACTGAAGAAAACAAAAAAAAAATTAATTAAAAAAAAGCCACCAATAGGGATTATACGAGGTGTGTGTATCAGATTCTCATTAATGTCAAGCTACATGGTTTTAAATTTAATCAATATAAGAAATACAGTAGCCTATATTATTACTAAATAATCTAAGCACTACAAAACTACGTAAACCCGTTTTGTATTATTTTCCTGCGTTTCGGTGTCAAAATATTTGAAAGTCGGGCACTTATTCAATTTGCAAAAACATGAAGGGCACACTAATTTAACCTGCATTGCATTGAAACTGGACATAGTAATGCAATTATATAATAAAAAGGATCGGCCTTTGAAGGTACTGATATCATTCAACCAAGAAAAGGCCGCCAAGGTTAATCCTGTTAGCCAACTTAATCGCACCGAATAAATGAAAACTTGAAGATTGCTTCCGCGAGTAGCAATATTCTAGTTTTCATTTAACTTTCGAACTATTAGTCGGTGCGATTAACTTGGCTAATAGGATTAATCTTGGCAACCTTTCCCTGGTTGAATGATATCAGTACTTTCAAAGGCCGACCCTTTTTGGAAACCTCGTGGCTTCTTTTATACCAGCTTTGGTTTTGGGTGGATACATTTATGTAATGACTAATAAGCAGTGTTTGTCCTTTTGTTAGGTGGTTACAATTGTTGAGGGCAGCAATATGTTTTCCGCAGTGTGTTTGGTAACATTGGATTAGTTTGTAAGGAGCTGATAAGTATAGGATAAGAGTGGATTCTGTGACCAGTGTAAAGTAAAATAAAGTACGGTTTCACGTGGACTTAATACTACAGCACATTGCGGTATCTGAAACCTTACAGGCAAGTTTATTCGTGTTCCTGCTTTGACTTTGGTTCAGTTAAACCTTGACTTAAGCATCAAACGAGTGATTTTTTGTTTTCTAATATGATAGATATGTTAAGGTGTCAAAGTAGTTGAAAGTGGGTATACTAATTTAATCTACATTGTGCTGAAACATGACGTATACTTAGTATTAAAAAACGCTTAAGTGTATAAAATACGGATGTAAGCCTAAAAAGGATGTATTGCTCTAAAGTAACAGATACAAGAAAAAAACATGTAAGCCAACAGTGTATAGCAGTAAAAGAATCTCCAGCTTCCCAAAAATCAAGTTGAAGCTTCTTTTACACGTTAATGCGACGCTGATGGCTTACATGTCTATTTCTTTAGAGCAGTGAGTTTTTTTAAGGTTACCATCCGTATTTTATACGCTAAGCGATTTTGAAATACTAATGTCTGTTATTTTTTTTCTTGAAGATATTTCAGGTGAATGATAAAAAACTGGAATTTTGACGTGATATAATCGCGATATCAGATAACGGAGATGAGCGCTTTTTGAGATAAATCAGTCACATAAAAAAATCGTTCAAAATTGAAAATCGGTTCATATGGTTCGATCGCTAGGCGAGAGCCAAATTTCCATTAAAAAAAAAGAAGAATAACAACAAGAATAGGCCTGTTGTAGTCACATTAAAATAGCATTCAAAAGGCCCTGTGCCTTTTTCATAACGTATTAAACTAAAAGTTGAAAATCGGTTCACTGGTTCGATTTCTAGGTGAGAACAAATTTCCCAAAAAAAGAAAAACAACAACAACAATAAAAGAATAGTGTAGTCACATTAAATAGCGTTTAAAAGGCCTTAGCCTTGTTCATATACCTGCGTTTTAACTACGAAAGTTGAAAAACGTTTCATTGGTTCGATCCCTAGGTGAGAGCAAAGTTCCCCAACAAGAAGAAAAACAACGACAACAAACGAATAGGCCTATTTCAGTCACGATCAAAGGGCCCTAGGCCTTTATTTTGGCTCTTGTATCAGTCTTGTGGTGATCTGTTTGTTTAGAGTTTGAACAATTATTTAAAAAAGAAACTGAAACTTTTGGGTAATAAGGCAAGAGAAAAAACAGAAAACTGAAATGAAACCAAAGAAATTACATATAAGCCTACTTTAAACAATCACAGAAAAATTTGCGAACACAAACAACACTATCTTCGGAAACACGAAGACGCACGTTTTCTATAACTATTTTGTTACTCGTAAAGTTGTCGTCAGGTGCTTGACAGTCAAGGCTGGCACAAGTTCCTCGTCGGAAGGAAAGCAGGGAATCGCATTCAATCCCGAGGGGATAGTGGGAGGAGGGTCAAGGGGACGAGGGAAGGCGTCGGGGAACCTGGACCCCCTGGTGCAACAAGCACGACCATGGACAAACAGAGGGGCTGACCGACGCTCGTCACCGCCGAGGAAAAAGAAATTATTCTGCCTTCAACGAACAACCATTCACATTGGTACTAAGTAGTTAAATAAAGCTCCTCGAAGTGAATTGTTGGACATAATCGTTGCCATCTCACAAATAGGGTTAATCATCTGGTGGAATATTAGAACGGATACGAGACTGTGGAATAAAAATACGTGTGAATTGGCGATTAACCAGCGATAATTGCTCGTTTGCGAGAACGGGGCAGTCCAATGTCGAGGAGTAGGGAAAATCTTAGCGACTATAGCACGGGTGATTTTTTCCTAACCCAGAGACATTGGACTGGCCCGTTTCGATAAATGAACAATTATGGCCGGTTAATCAATACAACAGATGTAAATTCGTGTACGGAAAGTACGAGCTAAGGAAATACGTCCGTTTTCTTCCTGTCCCGTTTTTGAATTTCTTGTAGGCAAAACCACAGATTAGAGAACAACAGCTGTCGTTCTCTAATCTGTGGGTAAAACCGTATTTTTTCTACTTTAAGAGTTTAAATAAGATTAGCGTATAAAATGCGTATGCGCTTGAGTCGTATGTTTTCAGCTGGGAAGCCGGGACAAAGTGGATATGCGGGGCAGTGGATAATGGGCATTACAAGAAAACTGCCGGTGCTAGAGCGCTGTTGATTTTTTTTTAGATGCAGCACTACTACATTAGTGACGTCACGTTAGTTTGGTATTTTGACACAAAAGGGATTAGTGTGTGGCACGTCTTTTAGCTTTCAATGCAGGTTGGAAAAAAAATCGTCAGCGAGAGAAACGTGTGATATCTTTGAAACTATGCGTCACCAAAAGATAATTATGGTGTCATTTTGAAAAAGAATTCTTGCAGAATAAAGTAGTGCTTTAAATTAGTTTGAACATTTAAGTATAGTTTAAGGGCGAAGTAAAACAGGATGAAGGTGCACAGTGGGGCAAAGTGGATAACACGTGCATGGGGCAAAGTGGATAAATATTGTTAGTGCTTTCAGTCAAGGCCATCCATAGAGTCATGCAAGGAAAGAGTTTTTACCACTGCGGAAATTGGTTGGTTTCTGTTTTAGAATGGTGCGTAATTCATGCAAAGAAAGCTCACGGATAATGACCTGAAGCTCAAACCTAATAGATTGAAAATAGCTATTGAAGAGACTAAAACGTTTTGTGGCACGATTTTTATTCGTTTGATGAGCTATATAATAAGCACTGTTTATAATCCACATCCTCTTTGCTTCGCTACCCGGGGCAAAGTGGATAAATGCAACTTTTTACAAAACTGGATTTTAAAACTATTAGTACTGTATAACAACGCTATTGGTCAATATTTTTCATGAAAAACAAATGTTTCTTAAATCGTTACCAGTTTTCATAGTTTTGCTAAGCCTGATAGTTCTGCCACTTAAACAAACTATATCCACTTTGCCCCGGGTTCCCCTATTTCAAAGTGTCAGTAGCCTAGAGTTTTTGTACCGTCGGGATAAGAGATTGTCGGGTTAGTCGTCGCTTGGCAATATTTTTTTCCCCCGTGTTGGTACGAAAAATATCGCCAGTCGCAAATATGCCTGTTTACGCTGGTTTTGCAATGGAGTGTGCTGCTTGAATTTGTTAAGTGTACTTATGAAAAGTCGGTCATTATGTCACGTGTTGGAGCTGTCACATGGTGGATTAGGGGTTGTGTAGACCCCACAAAAGCGTTAGATTATCAAAAAAATGTGGGTCGTCAATAAAGTGTGGGTTATCAAAATCATAAAAAAATCAAAACTGGTAAAAGGGGCCGCCAAGTTCCGAATAGTCCGGCCCTTCAAAGGAGTGATATCAACACACCAAAACATTCGCCAACTTAATCGCACCGCTTAATAGTTCGAAGGTTAAATGAAAACTAGAACAGTTTTTGGCTTTGTTTATTTTGATTTGTTTTTACAGTTGGTTTATTTTTCGTGAATTGGACGTGAATACAATTTCTTTGGCAACGTTGTTTAGATTTATCGTGCTACACTAGTGTGTGTCTAGGCACGCACATCAGTATACACGTTGTCATTGTCCGAACTTTGGCCGTCCAATGAGAGACGATGTCGATAATACTAACAATCATGGTTATAACAATATTTTCGTCCTTACGAGCCCTCCCACACCATCTCCATAACGCACCCAGGCTTCGAACCATAAAAGGTGCGCAGTTCGTATTGTACTGCACCCATTCGTCCAATTTTATATCTCGGTATCAATGAATAATCACCCTATGGGATTTAAGATGGGGATGAGCGAACTGGCTAGCTAGCTATACGAATTCATTTTTGTCAAGTGGGTCATTGCTCTCGATTTCAACACAATTGTACCGCATTATTATTTTTCCCCAAGTACCTGAAATGTGCCCAACTATGCTTCAAGATATAAGACACTTACGCTATGGCGTTGCGCTACAAAGGTTTACAATCACAACAATTGAATTGATGCGATGTTTGTTGTGGTGTTTGTTGCCTAACTTGGCGCGACACACTAGCTTGTGTCTAGATTAACCAACAGTGACGTATGTGGGTTTTCAGATAAACCGAATATGACGACTATACACTTTAACACGGGGATGTGTTAGCGTGACGTCACTACCGCCCATTAACCACTCAGAACCGTTGCAAGCATGACTGTTTATCCTTACGCCAATTTTTCCAGTAGCTTGCGTTGACTTGATTGCCCATTTCCAACTCGATAACTATTTTACCTGCTAGTGCTATTACCAAAGAAATAGTATTTTTTTTTGTGATGCCATAGGTTTGATTTTTTTTAATTGAAGAAAAGTTAAAAACGAACACTTACAAATTAATTGGTGACCGTTCGATGGATATAGGCAAATCAGTTGGGTAACTATAGATATGACAAATACAGGAGGCTAATATAAGCGAAAAATCCATTATAGGATACGGAAGAGCTATACTCGTAAGCTGTTTCTTGAGTCAATGACGCTGATAGTCCTCGCTGGCTTACAGTATTAATAACGTGCATAACATTATTGTTTTTTGTTTTTTTTGCGACGAACAGAGCGGAGATACAGGACTCTTGTTTTTATAGAAATTAAAATTCTAAGCAAAAACCGGAGAGCAACTTAAAGATCAAACCTGTTGAATGGAACTACATTTTTATTTTTGTGGTAACATTTCAATTCAGGTTTTGCGGCGCTATGTTTCTACATAATAAAATTATAATAAATATCATTAAAAAAATCGTAAAATCTGGACCACTTTGAGACAATGGCCCTTGTATGGCTTTCAGCCATTTAGGCGCGTTCAGGCCACCGCGTGAGATGGGAGGAAGGGGAATGAGGGAAGGGAGACAACCGAGGAAAAAAGTTTGGGTTATAAAGGACCAAATTGCCTGAGCCATGGTCATTACCACAATAGGCCTACTTAGCGTTTCAATATAAAGCTAAAGAGACG
This sequence comes from Lithobius niger, assembly GCA_023313725.1. Lineage (NCBI taxonomy): Eukaryota > Metazoa > Arthropoda > Chilopoda > Lithobiomorpha > Lithobiidae > Lithobius > Lithobius niger. The sequence continues at coordinate 35,897 of JAHWFP010273326.1, forward strand.
CCAAACTGGAGCCTGAACACAAAGATGGACTCCTACGAAACGCTCAATTGGATGGGGCGAAATTACCGAATACTACTAGGCCTTCGAACGAACCAGGATGCAAAAGACAACTCAGTAAAATTGGTAATATTGAACAAAGATAAATACAATTGCTCCTTCATTGGTGTTGCCGTGTATTCATTTCGTGAAGATGTAAGGCTGCAACTGTGAAATCATTTGCCGTGTAGTGAGTCTTACTAACATGACGTCTATGCACGCCACACAAGAATAAACACTCAAGATATGTTTAACTTGCCTTATTTTACTTCCTGTAGGAACAAAAAAACAATAGAATAGCTGTGCCCTTATTTTAAATTCCTACTGTAACAGTAATTAAACAACGCTTTATGCTGGAAATTTAACGGAAATTTAAAAACGAAGATTTAAGAATAAAAAGATCGTCGGCTTATCGACAAATTGTGTGATGTTATTTTAGGTTAGGTTATGATACTTCAGCGAAAACCAAAGCGAAATAATAACAACCCTTATTACTGACACGGAATGCACAAATTGACTGTTGATTTAGTGATTAAAACCATGAAAGTATATATAGTCTTTGAGAGGCTAGATTTAATGATAACTTAGCCGTGTAGCGGGAAACCCGCTTGAGTTTAAATCAATGTAAGCCAGAAAAAGTGAATTTTTTATTATTAATAAAAATTGTTACGTGGATCAGCTCACATTTCGGTATCCCATATTTTTACGCATCAGATAATATTTAATAAAAACAACGTTAATCGCAACACAATGTGAATAAATACCAGATATGTCTACCAGATACGTTCAACTGTGCCATTCTTACAACTAAGCCAACATAAATAAACCTCTTATAAACGCAATGCCAAGAAATGGACTGACAACGAGTAAACGATCGGATTTTGTGTAGTTTAATCTGCAGGTTTCTTTACCAATTTCAAGGAGTGATACCCTGGTCCGTCCCTCTCAATTAACATTAAAGAAGCAGATGGATCATAATCCGGTAATTTGAATTTGTTTAATAGGGCCTCGGCCCGAAGCCACACGCCCTGCTACAGCAGCTAACTTAATAGGCTACCCTATTTGAAATCCTAAATCCTAACAACCAACCAATCCCGTTAATTTGACATGCCTTATTTCCAGGAGACCATGCAACAAACAATGAGTGCATGACATGCAGGTCAGCCTTTACCCGCCAATTCTAATGTGTGAATTTTTGGCATTTCAAAGTCTGTTTGCGTTGGTATATTTTGGTATCGTGGGCGAAGATTAGTAAACTTCAAACCTATGAGTCGTAAGTATAAATTGTATCAAACCAAAAACCACAAGTATAGTAAAAACTCTGCCAAGTTACCAAATGTTTTGGACATTGCAAGTGGTGATATCAAAACGCAAAACTATATTGCCAAGTTCAGTGAAAAGTTAAATAACCAAACAAAACTTTGCGACTCGCCTTTTCCTTTAATTTTGTTTCAATATTCTTTCTAATTGTTAGCTTTTTAGTGTTGAAGTTTTCGAAATAATGATTGCAGAAACAAGTAATATTTAATGTTTGTTTTCTGTTTTCGAATTAGACATCGTAGTGAATTTTCACGATTGGTTTTGTCAGTTTATTTGATATGACTGGGAGAGAAAAAACGGGGCAAGGAGTATAAGAGCCAATAGCACAGCCAGGATTTTTGCTGAAGGGGCGAAGACAGAAAAAGAGGCGCTTCGGAGTAAAAATCAGTTTTGTGAATCTGAGCGAAATGAGGCGCTAGCAATTTAGGAATTAAGTTTGGTGGGTCGGTTGCCCTCCCTGACTCTGCCATGGATGGATTGCTAATGCTTGGGGGGGGGGGGGGGGGGATCATAGTAAAAGAACGAAGTCTAAAAAAAGGGAAGGAAAAAGCAGTACGCCAGTCCAATTCTTCAGTTATTTAACTTCATTGAACTTGGCAAAATAACTTTGTGTTTGCTATCATCACTTGCAACGGCTAAAGCATTTGGTAACTTGGTAGAGTTCTTTACCACTTGTGGTTTTTGTTTTGATTTACCGCCCTTTTTTAAAACTGTTTAGAGTTGAGTTTTGCTTGTTTAATTAATTTCTTGAAGTTTTAAAGTCTGTTGAAGCAGGAGCGACGTAAAGGAAAACTATAGGGCTCGACAGAGTTTAGCTCTCGTTCCGGCCAATGTGGTAAATGGTTGCTAAAGAAAATATCGACAACAAATGAGACACACACAGACCATACTTTCGAATTTGAATTTATTTCTACGAGCTGCTACACCCTCGGTTGTGCTCACCGATACAAAATTAAAGGTAACAATACAAAATTGGAGACCAGAGCGTGCTGAGAGCGCCCCAGGTGATAATATTCGGGGGAGCAAGTAGCGTTGGTCCTGAAGACCCATTTTGGTGCACTTCGAATACACGGCGACATTAACGAAACAACAAAGTATTTGGAACAATGACGACACAACAAGATCCAAATTTATGCTTGACGTACTTGTGGTTATCATGTGAAGGTAATTTCAAAAAAGTTATTTTGCACGGTTCATCTTTCTTAGTAATCGAAATCGAAACTCAAATTCTAACAAATGTAAGAAAAATTCTATGACAAGAAAATTCTAAGAAAAAATGTATGACAAATTCTAACAAATTGTTGCGTTGGCCTTTACCGCTAGGGGTGCTGGTCACGATTCAGCATGACCATGTATTTTCCGTATAAAGGTTGGAAATAATATATTACCTACATATCATCACAAAATTTTCATCTGTATATCCAGGGGTCTCCCTGTCCTTATTAGGGAATTTATGCCAGGAAAACGTCATTAATAAGCCCAATTTTTTAGATTTCAATTCCAGTTTATTGACACAGACTAATTTTTATGGCTCTAGTATTAACACTTTAAACTTTTTTGAGGAATGGATTGCAAGGCATTTCGAACTAGGCTCATGGATGTTCGTGAGGATGCGTCATTCTGGGCGATCAGTGGCATGAGATGCAGTTTTGCACATTCGTAGTACCATCATGAAATCAGTAGGAATGCCATCAGTAGGAATGCCACTCCCGGCATTTCTACCAACTTCGATACTATCTGCTGCTTATAACGTTGTTCGCAGAAAGAGAAAAGAAGTGAACTGAAATCCGATACCGAACATTTTGTCTCGAGAGGCTCGTTTAGACTTGCCGAAGTTTGAACCGATGAGAGGGAGAGGTAAGATTGGGCCCTCACGGTCGCAGCTGATTTAAACCAAACTGCTGTGGCGCCGCCACTCCACTTTCTCACACCAAAGTTAGAAAGTCACATCCTCGCAAATACTCAAACCTGTCCCATCATCTCCTCCCCCCCCCCAAAAAATGTCTAAATTCTGAAGGAATACTGGAGAGATGCCAGTGGCGTGTGCAGAGAATGGTGGGCCCCTGGCACAGGTGGATCTCTGCGTAGGGAGGTGTGGCATTAAAGTTGTAGTGCGGCCGATAGGAGAGTCTGAAAGGGATAACCCCCCCCCCCCAGAAGTTGACGAATTTTTTGAAAATCCACATTATTATTATGCAAAATGCTTAACTTTAGACTCAATTCAGCAATGATTTAAGACTTTACTTTTAAGTTTGCTTGCGTTTGAAGGGTGGGCCGGCCGGGGCTCCCAAAGCAGGTGGGCCCCTGGCACCTGCCAGTTTGACTGTTTGGTGTACAGGCCACTGAGAGATGCAGAAACTTAACGCTTGTAGATCAAAATAGTTATTACCAAATGATCTGCCAAACTGACCAGATTTTAGCATTTTAGACTTTAACCATTCTGCGTGCTAATCATAAAAATATTAAGAATTTAAAATTATCAGACTACTTCTCTGCTCGAGAGTATACACTCAGTACAGTACTCGGGCTAGAATGGTTTCCTTTCCCCCCCCCCCCCTCTCCCCCGAGGTTGGTGGCCCACCCGTCCCACCCTGTGTAGCGAGACCACTGCTTCCCACAGACACATATTTTATGGAACATACTAAGCCTTAAAGCGGCCAGCACGTACGTCTCGGTGTGGGCAACACTGTAAAAAAAATTAAATGAATACTCAATGTATTTGTGTAGCTAAACTCCTATTTTACGACTGACTTCGCTTATGGAGGGCAGATAGAAACGTTACACTTCAACGTTGTGTAACCTTACACAAAATGACTTAAAATGACAGAACAATAGCGATCCTAGCGGGAAATATTGTCACTGCAGAGAAATAACACGTAAAATGCGTGCAACGTTACACATAATACTGGTAAATTAAGCGACAGCAGCGTTCATAACGGAAAATGTTCTTATTGCAGCGACATAGCACAAGAAAGATGTGTAACATTACAAATATTGGTGTTAAATTAGACGATAGCAGCAACTCAAGCGAATAATATTTTCACTATAAACGGCTAATTTGTGTAATTTCATTCTACAACAAAATGTTTTTAATTAAAGCAATTTTTGATGCCTTTCACGTATATTTTAGATGTCATTACACACATGGGCGTTTCCAAAACGAATTATTGGGGGAGGGGAAGCAAAAATATATGTTTCTAACAAAAATCGAAAACTTTGCGCTCTTCCCATGCGCATCTTTCATCGTATGTTTACTTGCTGGAATATCCTGTGTAATGCACACTCTATATTTTTCCGGATTTTGTGTAAAGTTACACAATAATTATGTGGCAGCCTGGTTGCCACAAGAAAGTTGTGTAAAGTCACACTTTTTTTTTTGCAGTGAAGTATAGGCCTTCGCCCTCGTTGCTGAGGCTCCACTGAAAATCTTCCCTTTTCCCATATGGTCAGTACGCCCCTGGTATAGCACCCAGACTCGCGTACGATAAGATTGCACGATCTTGATTTGCCAAGAGAGAAGTTTCCGTCAAGTAATACCTTCGAAGTAATGCAAGTATAAATAGTATTACTTGATAGTGTTACTTGATAATTACAAACAAAAACGTCAAGTGTTCCGTAAAAAAAAAAGGGTTATATGATTGAAGTTACACTTTACTTGTTAAAAGGTACACGGATAAAAATTGATGATTTTTAATTGAAATAATCAAATGTACAGTTGAGAAAATTGCATCTGTTTAAGTGCTGTTGTGCTTTACGTTTTAAATATATGATTGGTAAAGCACAACAGCACTTAAACAGATGCAATTTTCTCAACTGTGCATTTGATTATTTCAATTAAAAATCATCAATTTTTATCCGTGTACCTTTTAACAAGTAAAGTGTAACTTTAATCATATAACCCCTTTTTTTACGGCACACTAGACGTTTTTGTTTGTAATCCGTGTACCTTTTTTACGTCTATGGCGTCGCGCAACAAAGGGTTATACATGCAGTCGATTGTTGCTAGCCATTTTGGAACAATTCAACTCAGCTCTGAAAGCCTGCATTTACGAAATAAATACGCTATTCTATCGTTTCTAGCTGCCAATTTCGATGCCTCGAAATTAACAACGTAGTTTAGTTTGGTTTAAATCTATATGCGTTTAGCTGAAACACGGATTCTTTCGATCATTTATTAAGAGCCATGGTCCGAAGCCTTACGCTCTGCAAAGCAAAATACATGCACAACTCCCAAAACTTAACACTACTGCACAAATCCTGAGCAACACAACTACAACAACAACCAACAACAATAAACTTTTTAGCAAAGACATAACACGTGCACGAAGAATGGATCTGGATTTTGCTGAGTGACATTGTTCCCTAATTACAATGGTTAAAACAATGTAAAACAATCAAAATGATCGTTCAGGGACCCGTAACTCCGGAATGGATGGACCAATCGAAAAAGTGGTCCCTCTGAGGACGAAGCCCAGGGAAATTTCTGGCTAACATCATGTTTCAGATTTTAGGTATAGGTGCAGTAGTTTTTTTCTGAAACCGTGTCACACAAGCACAAGAACAACAACAACAACAACAACAACAACAACAACAACAACAACAACAA
>JAHWFP010273326.1:41868-56019 GCA_023313725.1 Lithobius niger
AACAACAACAACAACAACAACAACAACAACAACAACAACAACAACAACAACAATTACAAGTGAACACTTTTCAAATTTCCGTGTGGCTTCCTACGTTTACTCTTGCACGGAATTCCATAAAAGTTGGTATAAAGTTTAGAAAAGTTACTATCTACTATCTGGCCAACTTTGGTCGAAATATATTGAATAGAAACGGAGAAATTAATAGTTTTAGTTTTGCTGGAGAGAGGATTCAATCATATATACAGGGCTACCGCCGTGTGTGATAGTAGTATTACTAACGTGATAATACTAGTATTACTTGATGACAGTATTATCAAGTACAACTTCAGTTACAACACCCACACAATGACAGAACCAAAATTTGTAATAATTCCGGTCCAAACGGCTTAACGGCTAGGTTGTCGCGTTACAGATATGCTATAGCTAACGAGTGATTATCGATCTCGACATAAAAGCTTTCAAATGATTCGCTTAAAAACACAAAAATCCGTAATTAGGCAACACTTATTTCCCTCCTTATGTCTTTAGATTTTGTGGCGTTGAACGTTGATATTAAAAGTAGTGGCGTTTCAGTTAACAATTATCTTCTTGGCAGGATTTGGTTTGCTGCACTTAGAACTGAGATACGGATGGCTGACTAAATCTCTTTTGTTTGTCTTTTTATCTTTCGATCTACATGGCTACGACTAGTCATGATGCACCTTAATAGATGGATTAACACTTAATTCAACACATTTACTATCGTTTTATCCGAGGTATAACACGCTACATAAAAATCCCAAATTTGTATTATTCCTGAATTTAAAATTTGTGGGAAGTTAAAGGATGGAAACGTGCTGGTTTAGGGAAACAATACTGGAGGCCGGGGGGCCGCTCGCGGCTTTTTGAGGTGGTCGCAGGGTTTTTTTCCGAGTAGTGCCGCTCACAAGGTGTCACGGACATGGGGATAGGCTTGAAGACTAAAAGTTTCGAGTTCGTTTAAAGTCCCTCCCTCCTTTTCACCTCCACTTCCAAGTAAGCTACAGCCTGCATTTGAAGAGTAAAGGTACGGACTGGTATTTGTGGTTAGAGTAGCTTGACAATTTAAGAAGTTAGTTCCCGTACAGACGACCTAGCAATAAAACTTGCCTGTCATTACGTCATTTTGCCACGAAACGAATCAATCCGTTTTGACGTCATATCGCGGACTAACTAATCATTTTTCAAGCTTTAGATCATTTAGTGAAACGTCTTAGAGAAATGTTAGGTTCATTTTATAAATAACAGATAAAGTATTTGGGGTGATACCATACTAAAAAACCCATAAGGTTAAAGGGACCCATCAAGTTTTTGCCACAGATAGTAGTGATATCAGAGCCAAAATGGCTGCCACCAAGTTTTCCGTCCCATCCCTGATCATTGAGTGTTAACTGACACCTCGGAGATTCTCAGTTAAACTTGAGTGATCACAATTCGGACCACAAACTTGGTGGCAGCCATTTTGGCTGTGATTATTTATTACATTAGGTATCACGAATTATAAATGTGTATTTGTGACAACTTTTACAAAAAAAATAGTTAAATCAAAAAAATTCCAAACAACAAATCTATCAAGTACATCTGTCGGACAAATACAAACATAAAAAAATAATAACAAAAGATTATTTTGTCATAAGTACAGTAACACATTTAAAAATAGCATAAATAATATCAAAAACCATAACTGGTAAAAAGAAACGCCAAGTTCCGAATGGTTCGGCCCTTCAAAGGAGTGATATAAACACACCAAAACATTGGCCAAGTTAATCGCACCGACTAATAGTCCGAAGGTGAAATGAAAACTAGAACATTGCTACTTTGGAAGCAATGTTCAAGTTTTCATTTAACGTCCAAAGTATTATTCGGTACGATTAACTGAGCGAATGTTTTGGTGTATTGATATCACTCCTTTGAAGGGCGAAACCGTTCGGAACTTGGCGTTTCTTTTTATCAGTTTTGGTTTTTGATACAATCACTCTTTTTTTTTTAATTATGTATTAGGCTCAACTCAACTAGCCTGCAGATTTGTAATAATGTGCACGTCAACTATAGCTCGAGTGGCTATTTTTCCAATATTTTAATTGTGTGTCACTCATTAGAGAGGCCGAACCATTCTCAGCTTAGTTGCCTCTACCAGTTTTTTGGTTTTGTTTTAATTATTTCTTTTTTTTTTTTGTTAGTTCATATCACTGTTTTGTAAGGCTAAACCAGTCTCAACTTGGTGGCCTTTGTTTGTTTTTCGTGAATTGGACGTAAACACAATAACGTTGATTCGATTTGTGACGACACACTAGCATGTGTCTAGATACGTACGTCAGTATACACGTTGTCACTGTCCGAACTTCGGCCATCCAATCAGAGACGATTCCGACAATACTAACAATGGTTATAACAATACTTTCGTACTTACGCACCCTCTCACGCCATTCCCGTTACACCCCCACACTGTATACCAGAAAAGGTATGCAGTTCGTATCGTACTGCAGCCATTCGTCCAATTTCATAGCTGGAAGCCTTCCCGTTATGTCAGTATCGATGAATAATCACCCTATGGAAATTAACACGGGGATTAGCGGACTATAGCTAACTATCTAGTAGCTAGCTAGTATCACATTTAAAACGTTATTGAGATTCAGATTTTGCATGGAAAGCACTTTTTTGACCTTCCTACACAAGTGAAGATTGTCAGGGAGATCATTGTTCTCTATTTTACCACAATTTCAGCTTTTGTACCGCATTATTATTCTTTCTCAAGTACCTGAAATGTGCCCAACTATTCTTCAGGATATTAGACACTGACGCTATTGCGTCGCGCTACAATGGTTTATGACCTTGACAATTGATTTGATGTGATGTTTGTTGCCTAACTTGGCGTGACACACTAGCGTGTGTCTAGATACACGAATTAAATTCAGTTTTCTTTTCAAAAGTTAGTAATTCATAGTTAACACTCTTCGATAAATTGGTTGTTTTGCATAATTCTTTTATTTATTTTTTTAAAGTTTACTAGCCATATCGTTCGCTTCAGCTACTCTATTGTCGTCCATCCACGTTTTATATTGTTTATAGTTCATTTCTTTGTCTTTAGTTTGTCAACTTGCCTTTGACGTCGTGAGCTGTAGAGCAGTTGTGAGCCTATTTGACAGTCAATAAATTCACATTAATGAAAATAGGCTTATCCGAAGCTTAATTTAATTAACTTTCATTTGGTGCAATTTTCATCTTTGTCGTTGTTTTACTTCTGTTAGTTCTATTAGAAGTAGAGGTACGCTCACACATCGTCGTTTTTAATAACGTGTACATTATAGCTACTCATTTCCTTGATGTGAAGTGGTACATCGTTAGACATCTTTATGACGTAATAATTAGCTTGCACTTTTCCGTATTTGTTCTTCCATAACGGTAATTCAGTATTTTCTTTCTCAGTTTAGATATATTTTTGTTATTCTGTTGTGTTCTGTGTTCTGTTGTTGTTCTGTTGTTATTTTTGTTGTTCTGTTGTTTTGTAAAATCCGTATTAGAAAAGGTTGTTGATAATTGTTGCGAATTGTAAAAAATGAATATCGTAAATAAGTAGATCATTAATGAAAGAGGGAATTACGAAAATGGATCGAGAGAAATGAACCATTGAAGTGCTACCAACTGTAGTAAACTTTCTCATGAAAGATTACATGTTGTCGGAAAGCTACTTTCTGTTCTTGAGCCATTTCGAGAACGAATCCAACAAATCACGTTTTAGCCTGTCTTAAGTTGGTGGTACTCGGATGGCAGATGGTTTTGGTTTTTTTTAAACTCAAGTACGTAATAACAATAAGAATAAAGAGCGAGACTAACAAAAAGCATATGTTTAAACCATCAGTAATGGAATGGAGTATGTCATAGCGCTTCTTCCAGCTGTGTAGAATTCACGACAGCAAGGTATTCCATAGAATGTACAGTAAAACAGGATTTGCAAATGTCAGTTGTGCTTCTTAAGCTTCTTTGTGTGACCACGAGTAAGACCGACATTGGAGAGTCCAAAAAAGGTTTGACTGGGCAAATCAATGATTTATTTAGGATTTGGTATGTTAAAATAAGATATCTTATTGTGCATTCTTACATAATAGGGAGCTCTAAATGTTCAAGCCGATACGAGAATTGCTTTAAATGTTTGCACTGCAGGCGAGTTACCATTTGAACTGTCTCCAGTTTCGTTTGTCACTTTAGTCACTAGATGGACACCATGCAGGCCTGTATACTACATTCCATTTTCGGACGTAAAGGTTAAATGCAATTTCCGTGTCATCTCAGCATTCCAGTTAGTGAAAGCAGAACTAAGCTGAAAGACACTTCGTCACACACGTGCTCAGTTTGTAAGTGCAGTTCATTGTCAGTAATGATTCCCAAGGTCTTATAGAGTCAACTTAAGAAATTGGTTGTTTGGCAACAGAATTAGTGAAGTTTTCAGCACGTCTTTTCAATACGTGTAGAACGCAACTCGTAGAAGGTTGGAAGCACATGCCATTGTCAAGTGCCCAGGATTCTAACTATACGAATATCTTGTTGTAGAGTTTCGCAGTGTTTACTAGTATCAGATCTGTGGTAAAGCTTTACGTCATCTGCATACATGAGAATGTTGCTAATGAGACCTTTTGGCATATCCTCTACGAATTTAGTGAAACGCCGTACACTAAGTTTTCCACCTTGAATAAATCCTTTACTTTTCTGTTTGTGCCAGTAAAATAGAGTACAGTATTTACCTCTGAAAGTGACTCATTTGTAGCGATGGGCAACATAGTCACGAATCTATTTAGAGATATAAGGATTAAGGTTGTAGAACTTAAGCTTGGATCAACAGTTGGATGGAGACTGAGCCACAGGCAATAAATAGACTATTAAAAAAATTGAATTGTAAAAGAGAAATTGAAAATGTGACCTCCAAAATTTCGACTGCTCCCCCCCTCTAAAAAAAACCCTGAAAAAAGACGGCACCCCCCCCCCCCCACTCAAAGATCCAAAAAATATTCTGATTGCCCCCACCGCAAAAAGTAAGCTTTTCTTCAGTTTAAGACTAGATGATTTCCTCTGGGCTAATTAAAAAATACCATTTCGCGTCGACAGAATCCCAATATGAAAAACGAGCCATGACTTAATTACGTTCTTGAGAAGATCCAAACAAGTTTTATTCCTTCGAACCGGGATTCATGATGGTAGAATAACTTTTGATGTAAGTGATGCCAATTGACAGTTGGAGACACCATGTCCATGCTCTTCACAGTATCAAAACGTGCAACATGAAAAATACCCACTGGTGAAAATATTTTTTAGAAAGTGGTTTTCAAGAACTATTCACTAGATGACAATAGCAATAACATAAAAATCTTATAAGAACTTTCATGATGGGGTGGGGGTTCCAGAAGCTACAGCGTTTTTAGGAATTTTGACTCCTGAACGTATAATTTTTGAGGTCCAAAAATGAATTTTTTCCCTCTAGTTTGGTTAGTGTTTTTGTGTGCCCTCCCCCTTGACGGGCCTAAAAAGTGTATGCCCCCCCCCCCTTAAGAGGGTCCAAATAAATAATGATTGGTCCCTAACAAACGAAGAACACAATATAAAAAACATTGTGAACATGTCATGATCCTTAACAGTTTACAATGTTGTCTCCATTGTGCTCGTCGTTTGTTACTTACTGCTCATTTCGCGTCTTTATTATTTCAGTAAGGCTTTTGTTACATTTCTGCCAGAAGAGATTTTAGCGAATTTCTGAAACAATTGGAGCCAGTGCAACGCAGCATATTTACAATGCTAAAACAGCTACGTTGTTGAAAACCTTACGGCCAAGAACCAAGTTTTCACAGGTTTGGATGTCTTTTACACTTGTATTCAGTTCATATGACAACAAGCCCTAACTACCCATTTTTCTATTAGCCGTTGTACAATGCGACATCAAATTATTAAAGTGCGGAATTTAATAAACTGAACAAAAACACTAGATGACATCTGACGCTATTAAGGACTTGAAGTATCGATGTAAGTTGGCCTATTGTTCGTTTTGCTCACTCAATCAGCGAATTCTCTCTCGTACTATTCATTGTGAAAGTATACATTGTTTTGTTGTTGGTATTTAAGTAATAAATTTCTTGTTGGGACAATTTTGCTCTGACCTAGAGATCGACCCAATAAACCTATTTTACATTTTGAATACTACAACATTCTTGATGTTGTTGTTGTTTTTGTTGGTACTTATGTTTTTACTTAGAAATTTAAAATTTCCAGACATTACATTTTAAAACATAAAAATTTTAAATTTCTATTTTGTATGTCTTAAAATGTATGTCTTGAAAGCTATTTTAATATGACTACACTTTGTTGTTGCTGTCGTTGTCATTGTTGTACAATTCTAGTTATTGAGTTTATCAGAAATTAAATTGTATGTACGTATTAGTGCCGTAAGCGTCGCACTATACTTGCAAAAGATGACCAAGGAGCTTATTACAAGAACAAGCTCGATAGCTTGTTTTTTTTGGGCATGTATTACACCTATTAGTAGTGCTTATGTGTATTCTTGTGTATGTTCCTTAGAGCATACGTTTTTTAAAGGCTTACACATCCGTATGTTTATGCGTTTTTTAATACTAATTCGACATGTTCCATGCCATTGTCATCGTTAGCTTCCCTATATTTTTTTTCTGAAAATTCTCGTGCAACACAAAGTCTTAAGCACTGTCTGCCGGACGTGCTAGTGTTTGGGTTAGCTAGGATGGGGACAGAGATAGGCACTCACTGTGACAGCCAATCCAAATGCAGTATAATTAACTCAACAGAGCGAGCATATTTATTCTTTTCACCGCACCCGGGGGGGGGGGGGGCATGTTCATTTTTGCATGGTACTAACTTGAAAAAGTGCTAGCGTGTTCATTCTTTGGCGGAAACAATGGAAAAGGGCAGGCAATGTGAAGGCCGGGCAATAGTAACAATCAGTAACAAACGAAATCATACGACATGTATTGTTGACGGAAAACTGTGGGCTATAAAATTCCGGGCCAAAACAGAAAAACCGCCAATGGAAAAACATACGGGACAGTGCGACAACATGGTTTCTTACTAGACCGAAAGCAGATATAGTTATAATTATTTTCTTCGAAACTGATTTAATCCAAATTTAGCATATTCGCAGGCAACCAATAGTGACGCAATGGACGAAGGCTGACAACTCACTCTTTGCGGGGATGAGGGGAGACGAACGAGGTCTATGGTTACAGAACTAGTATTTCGGTTGCATATAGACTATACATAGATGGAAAGAAGAGGGGGGGGGGGATGGTCAACCAGAGAATGATACACGAAACAAACTTTTAATATCAGCCGATTGCAGTGAAGAAGGAATATTAGTTGGTTTTCACCACTGATGCCTATGACACACCCTGATACTGAAAACTTTTGTGGTCCCAAGAATTGTAGTCAAACTTGTAATAAAATTGAACACACTTAAGTTATAGTTTTCGATTTTGTTGTAGCTAATAATAGAATTAAAATATTCATTTTTTTAGAACGTATATTTTGGAGCAAAATTATTTTCTTACAGCCAACTCTTGTTTATTATGAATTGGAGATAATTACAAGCGGATTAGCAAATTAAGACACACGCTAGGATAACGCCCGTTACGTTCAACGGTAACATAAACGTCAGTCCTAGCCAGATAAAACATATATATGGACATGGCGACCACTAGACACCCGTGTCTTGTACAACTAAGGCAGTTTGGTTGTAACTTCGTTTGATCGGTGAGACAGCTTAACGTTTTCTTGTTGAAAAAGAAGGTGTGAATAACGTTAATATTTTCCTGACTACTAGGTATTAGCTTCTAATTTCACGAAAATAAATTCTTCCATGCAGTGAATAAAGCTGAAATTGTGCAAATAGCTGTAGTTTAACAGTGTAATGTGCCTGTTGTTGTTTTAGGGGTTAAGGGGTTAAGGGCTTACGGGAAGCGTAAATTTAAAGTTACCAATCAACTTCAGTACTATTTTAAAGGCAGAGTTACAGTATTTTGTTGTTGTTCTTGCTTTTAGGAAATACTGATATCTATTGGAAAACAAAACCGAAATCCGACGTTTGATGTTTAAGGTAAGGTTTAAGTGAACCAAAGACAAAACAGCAAAGGAACAGGAATAAGCTTTTCTGTAAGGTTTCAAATACCCCATTGTCGCTGAAATGTCAAGTCCATGTGAAAACCCTACTGTTCTCAAAACGGAACTAACGCTAAAGAATAAAAAAAGAAGGGGCCGTAAAACTGGATTTTTGGCATTTCCATCTCGTAATTGCTAAGGAGAAAACTGGATTTTGTCAATTTGGACCAAAAAGATGTGATATCTGCCCCAAAGCAAAACTTGTTAAGTTTCCCCGCAAAGCTCTTTGGCCGTCTGAAGTCGTGATATCAAATGCCAATCTCTTTCGTCAAGTTAACCTCGCCTGCTAAGACTTAAAACGCGACACTGAAATAGGTACTAGAAAATTGCGCAGTAAGCAATTTTCAAAGTTTTCGTTTAAGCTTCGAACTTATTACTCGGTGGGATTTACTTGGCAAAAGAGCTTGGCATTTGATATCACGACTTGAAATGGCCGAAAAGCTTGGGGGAATCTTTCACAAGTTTTGTTTTGGGTACTGCAAAACCGAAAACCACTATAGTAAAATGTAAACAAAATCGATTCCAACATGATTGTTTTAGTTTAAATGCTATAGCAGCGTAATGCGTGAATTCGTTGTTACTAAAATAACGTACAAATTTTATAGAAAAGTAAATATCATTAAGGATACGAGATGGGTTTATACTTTAATGGCTCATAAACAAAATGCTTAAACCCGTCCATACATTTAAAGGTGTGTTGGTTTTCCTGTGTGACAAACTTTTGGGACCGTCAGTCAAACCTTTATAAATGTAAATAACGCTATTTTTTTATGGGATAGAGCAAAAACGGAAAGAGCATAGGTCTTTTAACACTTGAAGTATACAGAATGGTGCAGTGATAGCATACGATGGCGATAATTCAGTTTGCTCATGCTTGGCTGGCTGGCTGGCGTGCAGATGGCTCCCGGTCCAGATGGCGCGCTAGTAGATTCTGATCATCCAATCAAGGCACAAATCAAGATCAGTGGCTAATCGCCCAGGGCCACAAAAGACAGATGTGTTCATCACTAACGGGTGGAGCACAATATTCTTTCCGTCTCTCAAAAATGTGACTTTTTGTGAGGTGCCATTTAACAGATCGATCCTTAGGGTGCAATCTTCTTCTCATTATATAATATTGCTTTACGAATTTAAAATTAGCTGGATTCACAGCGATTTTACACGGATCACTGTAAGTAACAGGGCTAAAGACATCACAAAGTACAACTACGAAAAATCATTGATTAAAAAAATAGCTTAAGACTCGTTAAAGGGGCATCTATCGCTCATAAAAACAATGGCGCGATTCCCACGCTCAATTTTTTTTTGAGTGACACATGGTACGAAGCCGAGCAACGGAACTATCATCGTATAGGCTACTGGTGCCTGTCGCCATGTTAACTTTGAACCCTTATCCGAACTGTGCACGCGCATTCTATGCTTTATTTGTAGATGTTATAGTAGCAGTCGCAAATCAATAAAGGCTGTCGATGATGACTTGCATTATTTTTTCATCAAGCCATTGTCAAAGGGTATATACTAACTCGTGTTTTTTTTAACATTACGTGTAATGAGGAAGGAGCGACGGAGATAAAGGCTGCTACAAAGATAAGAAAAGGAAAAGTAACTGCTTTACTAGTAGTAAACGTGATTTTAGAGTAGCAGACGTTACCAGGGACGGATAACTACCATGCACATCCGCGTGGAGGTATCCACGTTGCAAACCGCTTTGTATTCCTCCGTTTGCACAAGGTCGTCTGAGAGAAAAGCAGTAGATTTCAGTTCCTGGCGCCAAACAAGTTAATTTAACATCGCCTGCGTTTTGCGCAAAAGTAAAAACGGACACTAGTTCCACGACTGGCCACATGGGGTCAGGACTTGATACGAACGCTGGAGCAAAGGTAGAATTGCCTTGAAGATTCCTCCTTCATTCCCCTCCGTCATTCAAGGAATGCACTTGTGACGTCTGCTAGCGTGCAAATTCGGGAGAAAATGCCAATGGACAAAAGCTGGATCTATATAAACAACATCCTCCGACTTTCGTCTAATTGTGTACGGCAAGGGATTGACTCACCATTTCCAGTTTTGGAAGATTTTTTGGAAAACGTCTTAAAGTTTATTAATAAGCAAGAATTAGAATAATCCTTTACTTCGCCATTTCTGTGAATTCTGGATAGATGCAGAATTGTTCAGTATGTGTGGCGTTTCGAGTGCATGAGTATGTTCGGAAAGTATATGGTGTTCCACTGCTACTCGTCTTTAGAGATGGTTGAACGACAGCCATCTTCAGGTATGGACCAGTTGATATCATGGATATCCTTAATCCTTACAGTTGTAAATGTTATGTTCTTTTGTATTCATCCATTGGTTTAACAATATTCTTACCACCAACCCTATACCTTTTGACAGCAGCTCTAGGCTGCAAGTTTCGTAATAGTTATCCAGTCGTAAGGTAGGCCTATTATTTAATATTGTCACAAAGGCACAAATCAACCATTTCTCTAAGGTTATATTATTTTTTTTTAAACTTGTTTAATTAACAAAGTGCCTCTGGCCTTGTACACACCTACTAAAATAAAATAATAAACAGCCATAATGATCTCTCTTACCGCCTATGGCTTCCGCATTCAAAGAACCATCAACGCGACTGGTCTTCAGCCCTCCTGCTAGGCAACCAGTTCAGCGTTGGAGTTCCGTCGTTTCCAGCATAGCGTCCCGCGCTAACGCTAACAGAAGAATGACAATAGTATAGATCCCTCCACCCTAACCTACAAGTCTAGTGGAGCCAAACGTTCCCGTTCTTATGGTTAGGGACCGTCATACCAGCTAAAATATACATAACTGCACATGCGCAACAGGTCATTCGAAATTCCCACCTCCACTTTGTGACATCACGTTCGCTTTCCTACAGGTTCTCACTAGCGTGGAAAGGAGGTGATGGAGGACGACGTTGATGAGCCACAAAACAGCACTGCTGGTTACAAGGAAAAACCTTTAGTGCATTAAAGTAACACGTGGTTTTAAAAGTTCAATGCTTCCAACATGTTCTCTGGTAAAGACACACATAGCTAAACTAGATGTGTTATTAAACCTCTGTATTAATTAACAATCTATATAACACTCACTGACACCACGATTCCACAGAGAATAAGCATGCATAACGATAAACCACACAGCTTAAAGTTGTCAAACCCGTAAATACCGAATAAACATCTAAAGTGCATAAAGCTAGACTTATTCCACTCGAGCAATAATTATGTTAAATACCAGCAATGACCGCCGTCACTGAGAACAGCTTTTGAAACAACACAACTCTAATCTTATGTTGGGGGCCATCAATCGATACCGCTGCTTCTCAGTATCCACATTTTTTTACGAGTAGGAGAGACGCCGTTCGCCCATTGCAAACATTTGGAAAAGACTGCTTTCCGGTGATTGAATGAATATAAAAGAGTTAATAAAAGAGATTAACAGAAACTCAACACTAAAGTCCACGAACAATGACTCAGCACCACAAACGAGTGACTGCCGCCAAGTGAACAACAGCGACCTTCATTACAAGCCACAAGTGTGTGGTTCGCATGGGCTGGTCCATGAATCTCTTCACACCTTTTGACTTTTTCACCCCTCCTCCCCTTTGTCACATTGTGTCACAATTTCGTAGCAACCTCCCCCTTGAAAATGATGTCACAAATATCAGGACCCTTCCTGATCCTCCTTATTAACTTTTTTATTTGGTTTTTAGACTATTTTAGATTGAAAAATTAGTTTCTGATACATTTTTTTCAGGTTTGGTATGCAAAATGTTTTAAATATTAAAAAAAAAATTCCATAAAAAGCATTAGGGATGTTTCAAAAGTCAGCCGCTTGCGAGTCGCTTGCCAGTCGGGAACGCTTTCCCATTGAAATAACAAACGGGCAAGCGTTTTCGCTTGCAAGCGACTCGCAGGCGGCTGACACCCTTTCATCCCTTTAAAACATCCCTTTTCCCGTTTTTTTTTTAATTCAAGCTGCTTTGCCGGTGAGAAACTTTTCCTTAGTTTTTAAAGTCAGCTGCATGGCAAGTTGGCAGTCGCTGGCGAGTTAGACAAAGGAAAAAAGGTGCAAAGTTAGCTGAGCTTACGTGGCCAATATAATGGAGGTACTTATATATGTGCGCATGCGCCAAGGCCAACACGTGATAAATCTGCATGATACGTACATTATAGGTGCGAGATTGGCAGTGCAATTGCTTAGTGTTTACTCTTGTCATCTTGAACGCCACTAATAATGCGATAAACCAGAGAAAATAGATATGATAACTGTTTTTGTCATTGTCGGCCATGTTTGTGTTAGTAAGATTCAAATAACGTCATTTTTAATCTCAGCTTGAAAATGGGAAAAGCGGAGGAAGCAGAGAGCAAGCGAACTCAGCGCTCAGCACGAAAGCGGCTGACTTTTAAAACATCCCTATTACTACTCAATAAAAAAAATAATAAAGGAGGGTGAGAGCATGGATACTATCACACTACGTGATCCTCACCTTCCTCCTTTACTAAACTGTCATACTCGGCTTATCTCTTCTCCTGCCCACACTTATACGAATTCACGGAAACCTCGGTGAGATGTTCTGGCACCAGGGATATGGAAATTGTTACGCGGACTTCGTTGGTTCGTATCCCGGCCTCGTCGTATACTAAAAATATACTATGCACTAAAATCATAATCTTGACTGTTTTTAGTGTAAGCCTACGATTTTCGCTGGTGTTGTTTCCTCTACCCCTTCGATATATACTTAGTAAATTATGCAGAAATGGATTTTGAATATTCTTTTTCTAGACTTTTATCACATTATTGACTACTATACCAAGATAAGTAATTTATTCGAATAGAGATCACGTTGGGTTACTTACTGATGCTTATAAAGGGCTCAGTTCATAGTAGCCTATTAAGTATTAGTACAGCGTTTGCAATAAATTGAACTGAATTTAGAATGGGTGGATATGCTAGAGGCAGCCAACAACCAGTAAAGAAGTCGAGCGTTTTACTTTAAGTTGTCATAAAAGCAGCTTGTGCTAACCCAACTATATAGATTCCCCTTTAAAGTATGCAAGACGTTTTGTGGTGGATGAATCGTGGATAGATAGCGAAAACGAGTAGGCAATCATTTTTAAAGTGATAATATCCGTCAAATTATCCCGATACTCGACTTACATGTCAAGAAGCTGTTTCACCTATCCCTTGCCATTTAAATGTGGCACATAAATGATATTCTGTTTTATCCTACGATTATTACGAATATCCCACGCGAAACCCAAGGCCTGTTAGGATGGAAGCTTTAGCGTGCAAAACGACTAGCCAAGTTATTAGGTGTCACTGCCGGCTTTGGGTCAAGCATGCATGCCACGTTCCGCTCCAGCCACTAGGTGACGCCATATAAATTAGTTAACTCAGACAGCTAATAGGAATTGAGGCAAGTTACTTTAATATTTAAGAGGAAATTGCATGCACAAAATGCATCTACTCTGTTAGCTCACTTAGTTACTTCAGTGCATTAAAGAAGGACAAAATTAGCGTACCGTCTCGACACACGCTAGTGAATCGCCCTCAAAAGCTAACATCAGTTATACTAAACTGGCTAGGTTGGCAAAGCCGAGCAACATTTTGATTTGGGTGGGTAGCAAGCAGCATTGGTAGTTAAGTCGAGGCAACAGAACACCACCGCTATTAGTAGCACTAAAAAGAAATTACGGCCGGGCGGGCGGGGGGGGGTGGTGGGAGTGGGGGTGGCTTTGGAGGGGGAGTATTGGGCGGGTGAATTTGTACGTCATTCAATTTATTAATGTACGTCATCTCGAATTTGTATTTTTCACTTGTTGCCCATAGTGAAATGGTTGCTAATCTCCTAGGATTGCTAGCAAACCTTTGTCACAAGCCTGGCTGTAATCTTACTCGATATGTTGGGATATAAAGCGAATTATTAAAATCGCTGAAGAAATTTGG
>JAHWFP010273327.1:0-34349 GCA_023313725.1 Lithobius niger
TTCACTCCGGGAGCTTGTCCATAACCAGCTGTAACTCTCCTGAAGGTATGCCACTCCAACTCAGCCTAACCTATAACATCCGCAATCACTTTCTGGCGATCTTCATAGGACAAACTGCATGGCATTGAAATAACCTGGAGTTTCCTCAACTTTTGCCTCCTGGACAGGACAGCATGTTATCTCTCAGGATAAGAGCATAATAGTGTGACAAAAAGATATGTATCTGATTCCATGTCGTTTTTAGAACCTCTGCGAGGTGTGCCATCAGGGAGTCCTGAAAATGATTACGATGTCCTTGTATGATGATGCACTAGAGACACTGGTTATTCAGGAACAAGGACATCATAGGCATTCTCAGTACACACCTCGCAGCAGTTCTAAATTTGTGCTCCTTTCCCGAAAGACTACGCTGTCTGGGAGGCAAATGGTGGTCCTGCAAACGGACGTGGAATACATGTAAAAATTATTAAAGATGTTATAATAGTAAAGTGTGTTTATATGGGTTTTCTTATGTGTTTAACCCCGAGCCAAACCAAAGGTTACGACCAACCGCTTCTGGATTTTAATTTTTAGCGGTTTTTGTGTCACTGTCGGCTTAACTATCAGATTGATTAATTTGTAGCCCTAGTCGTATGATGACAGTTTCACTTGCAGTCTTCCTGGCTGTTCTTCGCGCATGATGCTGGCTAATTGAAAAGTCTAGATTGTCTACACTTCTCTGCTGCCTGGTAACGTAACGTGATTAATAGTTGTTCTTGTGTGCTCATATTTGTTTATAAATTGCTACCCGTCTTACAGAGGTTTTTAAGGAATTTTTTTGTCGACTGGCAAAGTTTGGGTTTTTAGTCATATATAGTCTTGTAGAAACTGAGGCACCAAACAAGGTGTGATAACATTTGTTAAAAAATCGCACACAGGGCCTACTAATTTTCCTGTATTCGCGCGAAAGGAATTTTACCATGCGGCGAGTTGCACATCACTCAATGGAAATGACGTAAATTTTGATGATAGTTGAGTAGAAGATTGACCGAACCTTGCACTGAGGTATAACAAAAGTTTTTTTGCTGGAAGTTGGCCTTCTACATGCCCCGCGTCAGAAAAGGGAAGATGCCACCCTGGCATCTTTGGGAAATTTTTATTAATGAAGGTCAAAATCGGAGGCCAAAACAGTTTTCTTGCTTTAACTTGACCGTTGATCAGATCGAAAAACATAGAATACTAGTCTAAAACAAAATTAAATTTCTTTCGGAAAAGTCCTATTCAATTTCGACGTAAAGTTAGCCCTTATGGTCTAAATTTTATCATTTTATGCCAAAATGATGGAAAATAGTACATTTAATATTACAGTGTAAAGCATTCCAGACTATGCACCTTTGTTTTCACCTCTAATTACCGTAGATGGACATACTCTAGGCTCTTCTGAAAGGTTGTGATGTATTCTTTCCAGCAATGTTAATCATAATAGTGTATCTTAAATAGGGACCGTCTTATGCCCATTGAAAGGTGTTGTCATATTTCCGTAGCTGCGAAAGAGTAGTGATTTTGATTTCAAAGGGCTTCTATGAGCTATTTAATTGCCCTAGATGGACATACTTTGGCTCTTCTGAAAGGTGGTGATGTATTCTTTCCAGAAATGCTAATCACTATCGTGTATTTTCGGAACTGTCTTACGCCCATTGAAAGGTGTTAAAGCTCTTTGAAATAGAAAATTGCCATACTCTTTCGCCACTATGCCATTACAACATCACCCTTTAACAGGCGTAGTAATGCCCCTATTTAAGATACACAATTATGATTAGAATTGATGGAAAGAATGCATCACCACCTTTCAGAAGAACCTATGTATGTCCATTTACGAAATTTGACAGCTCATCGGAATACTTTGAATTCGAAAATCGCCAAACCTTTTCGCGGTTACGCCATTACGACAACACCTTTCAATGGGCGTAGAACGGTCACTATTCAAGATAGGCAATTGTGATTAGCATTGCTGGAAAGAGTAATTACCACCTTTCAGAAGAGCCTAAGTATGTCCATCTAGGGTAATTAGAGCGGTAAGAGCAAAGGTGCATAGTCAGCAATGCTATGCACTGTAATAATAAGTTGACTATTAATTTGTCATAAAATGATAAATTTGGGCCATAAGGGCTAACTGTACGCCAAAATTAAATAGTACTTTTCCTGAAGAAAGTTTTCTTTTCTTTTAGTCTTTTACTCTATATTTTTCGATCTGATCAACGGTTAAGAAGTTAAAGCAAAATAACTGTCTTTTGGGTCACCGATTTTGACCTTTGACCTTCATTAATAAAATTCCCCAAAGATGCCAGGGTGGCATCATCTTCATTCTGACTAGGGGCATGTAGAAGGCCAACTTCCAGCAAAAAAAACTTTTGTTATACCTCAGTGCAAGGTTCTGATAAAAAACAGACAGGGTGGTCCACAAAAAAACTTGACACCCAAAATTTTTTTAAGTCCAACTTTTCTAGTTAGCACCCCTCAAAACCAGGAAAGGGCAGTAATCAAATCTAATGAATTCGATTACTGTCCTCACCTGGTTTCTGACAAGTGCTAACTAGAAAAGTTGGACTCAGAAAATGTTGGGTCGTCAGTTTTTGGTGGACCACCCTGTACTTGCAACCTGACTACGAAATCGTTAGTCATGTTTACAGGGGTGCTGCCGGTGTAAAAAAAAATGTAAAAAAAGGGTAAAACTCACTTGATTAAAGCCAATCAAATTACATGTTAATTATTGCAAAAAAAAAAATGAAATTTCTGTTGGAAAAATTGTGAGCTACCCGAAAACAGATCCCCACGCATGGTGACAGGTGGAAAAGTAGGACCCTACTTTGAAACGTCGCCAGCATGTGTCCTGGGTTTCTACAAACTGTTAGGGGTCCCTATTTAAGATACACAATTATGATTAGAACAAACTGTCGTCTGTGATAGAATCCCGGCAACAAGACTAGTTTACGACTAAGAGGATGCCTACCTTCGTATCCCTCTGCATCCTTCAGTTTGCAATTTGTTCTTGTTCAAGTTGTTTGTGGTGGGTGGCCACTTCGAAGTTCTCTTTGGAACACACCATGCCACACGTCTTCACTTCAGTGCTCCTCCCGGTACTAGGACGTCTACATCAGTACCATGTAAGATCTCAACACGTGACTGGCGATTGGTTGATCAGGAACTTTCAACAAAAGGATTTTTATCGAAATTTGCATATATGCCTAAGCCTGTTCGGAAATTTAGGACTGGAAGTGAACGTGAAGAAATCGTGGCTTATTCGAATTTGAAGTTCTAGTGGTGGAATTCAATATAAAAAAATTCATTGTAAAGCTGTCTTATAAATAGAGAGAGGGATTGCTAACGTGTCTGTCATTACTCCTTCACCAGGGATTAACCAGGGGAACTCCTGTTGCAATACCTAGCACCACTAAGTGTGCTAAGAATAGGACACCTTCAATAGTTCCATAAGGAAGGAGGAATGGCCACGAGTGAGTCTTACGGAATATCTTGTCTCCTTGAAGAACCTACCGTTATGGGAGCTGGAGTAATGGTTGTATCGGTCCACCCTCAGTTGGCAGATCTTCTCTTAAACCATGCGCCACGGCTGTTTGCCATGACGGCGTGTATCACGTGACTGGGCTAGTCCACTCAGACGGCCAAAGATCTGCTGTTCTCGTTCGTCAGCGGCTAACTCGTGATGACATCACGACAAACACCCGTGGCTCGTGGTATAGTCACCAATGCTTCAAAGACAGGGCGGGGTGACACACAGAATCAAATCAAGTAGCGGGCGAAGAAGATGTGCACATGTGTTGGAATTGAGGGTGAGGTTTCGGAAATCTTCAAGATATGTCAGGGCTTAAGTGTGACTCTGCAACACAGATATGAAGGAGAAAATCGGAATGTGATGGCAGACTAACTCTCCAGATCGGACAAAGTCCCAACAACAGAGTGGATGTTAAACATGAAGATCTACAAAAGCTTGTTTCTTCGGTGGGGGGTGCCAGTTGTAGATTACTTCAGGACCCGAGCCAACCGGCAACTGCCAAACTTCATATGATTTCCAGACAACCTTGCATGGGGGACAGACACTCTTGTCTTATCTTGGGATGGGATGACTGGATACTCGCTCCCACAATTCACAATTGCACAAGGGTTTTGCCAAAGATCAGGGTGTCAAAACGGTCCTATATCAGAGTAACCCGCCCCGTGGCCAGCAGCTCCGTAGTTTGTGGACCTGATGGAACTCCAGGAGCCAATACATCTGCACTTCAAGAGGACCTCCTATCCAACACGGAGGTGACACAAACAGAATCTGGGAAGAGGACTCCTTTATTCCTGGTGATTCTCTTCCATGACAAATAAAATTGATGGGGAGCAGAACTCTACTTGGGCCATCGGATATGTGAAGTGATCTGCAAGGCATGTGAGTCTGCGCCAAATTATATGGACCAACGTGCAGATGCGAGACCCATGAATTGAGGGCATTTGCTGCGCCATGGGCGTATACATCAGGGATACAGACTGCAGCTTGCTAATAGAAAAACAAATACCACTATAAATGGGTGGTTGGTGAAAGACTTAAAATTGGGTCATGATGGCAGGAAGTTGCATTACAAATTCTAATAGAGCTAAGCCCCCAAGGATGGTATGCCAATGATTAAAAATTGAATTAAATGGTAAGTGAGAGGATGCATTGTTGGTCCGCCAACAATGATGGAGAGCCTGGCACCTTCTTCTTTGATTATTGGGGAAATTAGCATCAAGGACCACGCTAGTGGCCTGCTCTGTAAGTTCAATAATTGTAACTCTTCATTGTAAGAAAGTCATTGTTTAATTCTTGCATTGTTGTTGCATGGCCACTAGCTTTGGTACTTCAACAAAAACCAGAGCTGAGCGTATTTCACGATGATTGTTGAAAATGGGCAGTCTTTGTGCCCTGACAAGCAATACTTTTATTTCAATCACGTGCATAAACTGTATCAATGTCATAAAAGTGCGTGAAGATCATTGATTTTAGCTAACCACTGACTACTAAAATATATTATGCGACAGATATGAATGAAATTTGGTATTCAACACTCTTTTTAACTCCAATACGTGCCTTTTATGGTTTGACGTTTGGGGGAGGCATTAACTAAGAAGATTCCAATAATTTGTAATGCTATTTTTCCGTATGTTGGAAAAACGCCACCGGTGATCAAAATAAACATTACTCGTTATTAGTGTTAACGAGTAACAATGCAAACGGACTGCCAGAAATAATCGGCAACACATCATTGTCGATGAAATGGATACGCTACTAGTTTGTAGTAAGGGGCATGGATTCAGGCCACTAAGCTATTAATAAATACGCAGCCCTCTTTATTGTTGATGGTTGAATACAAATCAGTAAACGCTTTTTTAATTTATACGATTGAAGTCCTCACTGCAGTCAAGTTGAAGTCCTCAACTTTATAAAAAAAAAATCTTCGTTCGTATTCAATATTTTTCTACCAAACTTGGCCAGTTAGTAGATAACTGGGGAGTGGCTAAAATGAGATGCCACAAAAAGAAACTACAAAAGAAGTGATATCTAAAACAAAAGCCAAAATGGCTGCCACCAAGTTGCTACATGAGTTGCTAAGCTAATCCCACCGACTATTACCTCACACGTTAAATCAAAAACTCTACTATTGCTACCGATAGTAGCAATGGTCAGGTTTTTTATTTAACCTTTGATCTAATGCTCGGTGAGATTAGCTTGGTGGCAGCCATTTTGGCTCTGATATCACTACTTTGATTGGCTGAAACTTGGTGGGTTCTTTCACCCTTGTGGGTTTTGTTTTAGATCATTTAAACGAAAATAAGCTACAATTAAAAGAAAGTTGTTTGAGGAAAGTAAAAACAGATTTTACTTCCCACAAAAACTTCTTTTTAATTCTAGCTTATTTTTGTTTGAATAATACTCCTGTCAAAATAAAAGCAAATGAGTGCTTTTCCAAGCCCAATTTTTTCATGTGGGCACATCAGGGTCGGTTTTGGTATTTATTGCACACAATCATATGGTTTTGTAAAACTTTTGAGTACTCCTACCGTTTCGTCTGCTGTTTAGTTTTGCTGCCAATAGAAAACTCAACGAAGATCTTTTATACTTTTCATCTAAATAATATCATGTCATGTCTGTTAGAAATTGGGGAATTACGTCAAAACAAATTTGTATGAAAGAGGCCGTGGTTGGGGGGGGAAGGGTCATAATTCCACCTTTTGGACCTTTGCTGGGTTTGTGTTTTTTTTTTTTAACAATATCGAAAAGTGAAAAATTAAAACCGCTCACAACGTTTTTCTGGGACCTTGTAACAAAAATTGGTGGAAATGAGGGGGTTGTTTACCCCCCCCCCCCCCCGGCTTGAATTAATTGATCACTGTTAAGGCTTTTTGTGGTATAATGGAGCCACGAATTAAGTGCGATACTTACACAAATAAAAGGGGTCACCGCAGAATTCATGGCCACGTTTTCAAGTGTGTCATTCTGAAGCTGTCTTTAGTGTACACCTTCTCACTGTGACTACTTGCTTCAATGTCACGAAAGTCAACTTCGCAAAAGTTGATGTACCAGTATTGGCTGAAGACGTTTTGGTTCAAGGACACAACCCCCACTGTCTTGTCAGGTGAATCGGGGGAGAGGGAGCTATGTGGACGCCTTTCCCTCCTTCCTCCCCTCTTGCTGCCATTTCTTGGACTGGGGAAAATGGCCTGGATTTACAGCCAGAGGCGCAATTCACGATGGGTTGTAAAAGAGGACGGGAACAAGACCGACTTTATCTTGGTCAGAATCGAGCTGCATCTAACGGATCTGTCTATGTCCTTGTGTAATTAATTTTATCGCTTTTTTTATTTTTTTTGTTAGACTCTGTTACAAAGTTCTCCCAATACTCTCACAGAGGCTCGTACAAAATACATGTTTATATTCTTAGATCCAGTTTTCATAACTAGCTGTTGAAAATATCCTAAGCTTTTTTATTCTTCGGCAGGACTGTGGTTAGACTTTCTTTTGTTAATGCAGGGACAACTTTTTGAAGAATACGAAAAATTCTTCCCTTAAAGGGACAAACGTTCCAAACGGGATGATCCCCTTCAATATTTCTCGATATGTCACATCAAGTACGGACATAAGGGTTTATTTACCTATACCATTAATCAATCCTTACCTAAAGATACATTTTTGAAAAAAAATATGACGTCTATACCACGATCCCCGTCTGTTTGCCGTGATGTCAAGCGAGAATACCACTGACAAGCGAGAATAGCAGATCTTCGGCGTCTGAGTGGACTAGCCTAGTCACGTGATACGCACGTCGTGGCAAACAGCCGTGGCGCATGGTTTAGGAGACTGTTGAATATTGCTAAGTTTTTTTCAGGCATCCTGCTCATATTTGCAGTTTGGTAACTGATTGGATTTTACTTTAATGAAGTATCATCGTTTACGTTACGGTTTATGGCGACACAATTTTGGCGTTCATGCTGTCATGTGACCTAAATCATTGATGTTTTCATAGTGCACGTGCAACACAGTCATGTGAAAAAGCAAGCGGAAGTGACGTAATATTACTATGCTAAATTTCGTGAAACGGTGTGACGGCAGCATGCACGGACTGAGAACTGCAGGCAAGGAAGGAATGAGTATCCCTATATAAAATGGAAAACGAAATGGGGGAGGGGGGGGGAGCGTCAAAATAGGTTTTTTTTTCTTTTTCTTTTTCTTACGTTCTCTCTTCAACCTCGTTTAGAGGGACTGTTGCTTCCACCACCCTCATCTGATATGTACGGCCGTTTTCAGAATTTTATTTTGGGGTGGGAAGAGGGAAATACTTGCAGATCACGAGGAAGTTGTTAAGGAGGACGGTTCATATAGGGACTTAAAACTATTCTACTGTAGCACAATCTTCTTGCCTTTTTATTGTTAAATCTTGCAGCTTGTGAAAGAATACATTCCTAAGATACAATGATAGAAGATCTACAGAATGTTTACCAAGATAATTAACATAGGGAATCTTGTGTGTCTCAAGATAGGTACCAAGGAATAAAAGGTAAAAGTTTCGCTAAAATCTATGACGGATGGCAACATGGTGTAAATCTATTTTTCATGCTTGTTTTTTAAGGAAGACTTGCCCAAATTGACGAAACTGCCGTGTCCTCCCCTGGCAAGGCTTGCTAAATTCCACTCCTTCAGAGGAGACTCCCGTCTTCACCACCGGAAAAGCCAGCCGTGAATTGAAAGAACCGTTGAGGGAAACTTAAAACACACAGCAAGTGGACTTCTAAGCAATTGTATTCAAACCCGAAACTTGCAAATGTTTGCTTCTAGGTTTCAGAAGGATGACTTGAGTTTCAGGGTTTGTTTTTGCCGTTTGTCATTTCAGCAAGCAGGATTAAAAATAAGGCCATTTGGTGATTTTTTCCACAAAAGGCAGCCAGAATTCGTACAGCCACTTTTTAAAAACCTTTTGTGAAGATGATATTTGGTATTTTGCTTTCGGGTTGGTAACGGTCACAGATTCTCAAAAAAAAGCAATTCGCTCCCCCCCCCCTCAATTATTACCCTTATGGGGACGTATTGCTCCGAGTTAATGTGGGCGAGATGGCAAGAACTGTCTGCATGTACGATTGTACGTACTCTAATTTTTATATTTTCTTAACTACACTCTTTGATTGCTAGTAGCGTTTTTTGACTTACCTACGAGTTACCTGTGCTTGTTCCACTCTCGTTTGGGTAACTTGCCAAACAGAAGTCAACTGTGGGAGGGCCATCGTCGTTAAGCATATGTGCCTAAAATTGCCAGTTAAAATCAAATTCCAAATAATCAAGACTTTGTAGTGGCTTTCATTTGTAATTTCATGTTGGTGTTACTAAGCATTTGTTAGCATAGGCAAGGTATGGAGAAGTACTGTGCTGTTATTTGCGTTAGTCTAACGACTCCTTCACAGTTCGTATTGGTAGATATTATACCTTTTGGATTTGCTCCCGTATAAATTGCGTACCTGCAGACTTCATTGGTAACAGTGCGCACATTTAAGAAAATTTTCTTACGGGTCATGTTCAAAAATGCCGGACTTACATAAAATTTATCGGACTAAATGTAAATTATGTATTGGCACATAACGTTAACATATATTACTGGGTTAAGTCCTCCGTAGCAGAGTCAACGCGATGATACGTTGTGTGTAATGAAAAGCTGCTGCGGACAGATATCGCCCAAATTCCCACCATTTCGTCATTGCTTGACTGATTTTGAAATTTTAATCGTCGTCGATCCAACCTTTCCAGTGATAGAAAAGTCACACTATCAATTAAATCACTCAGCCACTGGGAAGATATTTAGTGAAAACCAGTACATGTGGATAATCATGTGATAAAAAAAAATTCAACACAGTTTGTGTCGTGGACAGTGGCAAAAAGGTTTTGCTTCTGGGGATTAAGTAAAAATGACGACCTACAAAGGATGACGTCACTACTTATCTACTATTTAGCTTCTGTGCTCACAGGGATGTAATAGTGCTCATGACGCGACATAATAGCATAAAAGTGGCAAAACCAGAATTGTTTTTGTAAAACAATTCCGTACCTGGACTGCCTTTATTAAATTCTTCAGTGCAATGAATGTCTTTATTGATAACTTGTCTCTTGTTCGAAGCCATCACTTGTACCGCCATGTTGTCCAGAGCGATCTGAGAAGAGTTTCAGCGAGGCTGCAGGTAAAAATCCCCAGCCATTACCGGAAGCAAGACTTGGGTAGCAATAGTTAAAAGTTTCTGCGATCGCTCTGGATAACGTAGTACGCATAAATGACTACGATGATGTTTAAATGATGTTCAATGTGAGTTCCAGTGATCGGAACTGCACGTAAGTGGAAATTTTTAATTACGTTCAAGCCAGGTACGGAATTGTTCTACGAAGTATGAATACGGTTCTGTTTTCATCCTTTTCATTACATATTCCTCATCTGTGCGCCACGTGATGCACGTTACCAAGTTCCTCTGACTGTGCCCAGTAAAATAAGTGTCCATGGCAGAAATGGGACATTACCATGCTGTGCGCTGCAGAATAAAAGCAGGATTTACAGAAGATATCCAACTTGCTGGTATATCAATAATATTAACCCTGCAGAACTGACAGAAAGAAAGCCACATTGCCATAGAAAGCTGGAAAGATTTCTGACATGGGGAAGGGAACAGTCAGATTAAGATCGGCTTTCAGTTTTTTTTAAATCACCATTCCTCCAGATAGATTACTGGCACTGTCTTATGCTCCGATGCTGTGCCCAAAGTTAATTCTAATCAAGCCATATCCATTGGCTAAACTTGTTTGCAGTACGTAGGTATTCCTCTCCAATTACAGTTTCGGCTTCATGCTGACTGGCTCTAATGAACATTGCCTTGTCTACCATAACTGCTATTGTAAATCTTAAAAAAGGTAATGTGATGCTGAATGAATTGCATCTTGTAATTTTATTGTTTGTTTTATTTTACCTTCAGACTCTGTCTCCCCTGCCGAAGAAGAGACGAACTGCAGAGGATTTTTTCACCTTTTGTAACTTCATCCTGGAGTATGAAAACTACGAAGCACAGAAGCAGGAGGTAAATACTAAGTTAAATTCCATTTAAAATTGTGCAACGGATTGCCATTTCACTAAAGGTGTTTTTTCATGGATCGATTGGATTGGATGTTGACCACATTCACCGACTCTGATCGGTCTGCACGAACAAGACAAAGTTGGCTTGGCTGTTTAGTGCGGTCAATGGGTTAAAAGTTTTTCCAATAGGTAAAATGCTACCCAAAACAACAAATGGTAGTTTTACAATTTATAGGTACTGGCTAAGTAGAATATTTTCCAGTTGAGGGAATAGGCTACTACAATTGGTATTCACAGGGTTGGTACACGAGCTGGAAAAGTGTGGAATTCTGACAGATTTTCATTATCAAGATGGAAATTCCTGTAATTTTCTCACCATCCCACTTTTCAAATCCTATCAGCAAATCAAATCTTGAAATCTGGTAATTATTATGGAAAAAAAATTTTACCATAAGATTTACCGTGAAAGCCTTCGTTCTTGTGAAAAGATGTGCTGGCGTTTTGCGTTAGACATACGCCACTAACTCTTTTGATACATGACAATGTTGCTCCTTTTCCCAAGATTTCAACTCTGTTGAATTAAAAATTTTAAGCCATTTTTATAGATTGTCAACTTTTCTCTCCATGTACACTCGTTCAGCCCATGCAGTGCATGTCTACTCGAATCACTGAGCCTGGAAAATGACATGCGAAACCTGAGACTACTGATACTGGAAAAGGCTTGAAATTTGGTTTGGATTTGGACGTACAAATCATGTATTCACTGCCTGTAATTGTGCAAAATTTATACAAAATTGGTTTGGTGTAACTAAATTCACAGTAAAATGCTGGGAATTCCACTGTTTCGGGAGTTGATAATCAACCTTCTTTGGCTGTATTTTTAAAGTAATTAAACCCATGCTTAACGCTAATGTAACACAGAATAATTGCTTTTCTCGATACATACGGTTTTCAAAGTTTCTTTATTCCATAAATTTACACAATCTTTGTAAATTATATAAAGGTGTGTGGCAATTAGTCAACATCGAAAAAATGCTTGGCAGTGTCATTAGTGTCGTGACTTGGGTTAATCGTCCACTGGGACCCATCATGTTTTCACCAAATAAAATAGCGATATGCCACCCAGTTTGTAGTCCGAACCGTGATTCTTCAAGCTTAACTGACAATCACCGAGGTGTGAGTAATTAGCCGAACTAGGTAGCAGCCCGTTTTAGCTGTGATATCATTACTTTATATGGCTAAAACTTGATGTGCACCTTTGTGGGGTTTGGTTCGATATTGCCCATTTTAGTTGTTTTTGGGTTTTGCTTTATTAATGAAAATATTTGTTGTGAGCTCCTAATGGAAATTAAGGTATTGTCACTGATTTATGTTTCTGAAAAGTGCCAATTGCATTACATTTGATTATAAACAGAAACGAGTAAGCATGATAAGTTACAATTTCAATATAACAATTTGATCCAACTTTCGTTTACCACAATTACCACAATGAGGATGGAAAACACCAGTTCCGGTTTTGATCTACTTGAATTTTTGGTGAATAATTCAACCATTCACCTTCATCAGAAGAACCCTCCACAAAACACGAAAAGTCTGTTACTCCATGTCTTCTCTGAGTTTAAACAAAGCGCTGTCGGTTGAACCACTCTATATTCCACTTCTTGTCCAGTCTGGATGTAACATTAGGGTGCATCATCTGCTCAATTATGCAGTCCAGGTTGGCTCCAGTGAGGTTCATGAGAGGGACTTGTTTTCTCGTGAATGCCACCATGCCATTGACTAGGAAAATACGACCATTCTCCTCAACTCCAGTTCCAGACGTAAGGTCCATCTACGAGCCCTCGAATCCCTGGCGATCAACAGATTCACAAGAAAACAAGTCCCTCTTATGAACCTCACTGGAGCCAACCTGGACCATTGAGCCGATAGTGCAGCCTAATGTTACATCCAGACTAAACGAAGTGGCATATAGATCAGTGGTTAAACCGGCAGCGCGTTGTTTAAACTCAGAAGGTATGGAATAATGACTTTTAGGGTTAATTTTATTTCTATAATTCTAGTAGCTACCACTGTAACAGGCTTTTGCCATTTTCAAATATAACAATTTAGTTACACAATGTTGCTAATGATTTTGGGCAATGCGAGGCTGAATTTTTACTTTCCCATTTTAAATGTAGGGCAGTTGTTTTGATCACAGATGGCATGTTAGCAGCATTCACAAAAATATCATTACAAATTATTGCAATCTTTAGTTAAAACCTCTCCAAATTTGAACCATAAAAGGCACCTGTTGCAATCAAATGTAAACTGAATGTCAAATTTCAAACATATCGGTCGGATAAATTATTTTATCTGAGTGGAATTAATAAATAATGAAATCAAAGATGTTGAGATATCTTTTGGTATTGAAATCCTTTATTAATAGCTTTAAAACGACTTTATGTTGTCTACTTTGGTAAACTCTGTTGATCTACACAATTTCCAAAGCTTTCTTTTGCATTAGCATTTTTAATATTCAATACCTGAAAATGCCAGTTTAATGTTATATTTTGTGGGGCAACATTTGGAACATTTAAGAACAACAAAATAATTCTTAAAACATGACACATTTTTTTGTGCACAATTAATAAGTACCGTAAATCGTGGATTAAACGCCCATGGGCTTATGCAGTTAATTTGGCAAAAATAGGGGGATGGGCTTTGAATCAACCTTATCAATTTTTTAACTTTCTGGATATCTTATTACAGAAAATTCGAAGCTTTTGAACGATCTCTGAAAGACCAATTTTTCATCCTTTTAATTGCTGTGAAGAAGGGAGGAGGCTTAGGTGACATGCCCAGGCCTTGTGCAGGTGCTAGGAGCTAAAGGAAGAGTCCACTATTACCATAGGGAGGGAGAAGGGCCAGTAAACATAGCAAGCAGTACTATCTTTATTCCCATCATATAACTTTTAGATAATTTTTCGTAGAAATACGACAGTTTGTTGGGTGGGCTTTAACTCCACTATTCCATGATTTTGACTTTACATCATTTTAGGGGGTGGGCTTTAGCTTCAACTGGGCTTTTAATACACGATTTACGGTATACCTAATCTACGTAGACCTTTTTAATGCAACAATTTTTCTGAGCCAGTTCACTCCCCCACCACAGATTTTTTGTTAGTATTATCATCCGTGCTCAAAGCTACTAGCACCACTATTTTGTCTGACCTTGCATCTCATGCTGTGCACATTTCGCCAACAAGGAAGCACTACGTAATGCTTTATAAATAGCCTATATTGCAATTCTAGGGTTGAATGTTAAAATATTCAAGGTGTACGATAGTGATTTACATGTTCCGCCTAAAGGCCAATAAAATCCAATAGAACTACAGGTGACTGAGCAAGTAGGGCCTAGAACAAAAGGACAAGGACTCTCCGTTGTCCACCACGACTAATAGAAAAGGGGACAATATCCCTTCCCTCCGTATGAATTATAATCGTAAATAGTACGGACCTACAATCTGTGCATTGCAGTCTTTTCGTAGAAAAAACAAAGCGTCGTGTTACTCTGAAGTCTTTTCGAATGTCTAGTGTTTCCGTTCATATGAAATGTTAATGGGTAGAACCGGTACCTAGAGGTGGGGGCGGGTCGGGTAAACCGCGGTTTGATGCGGGTCGGGTCGGCTCCGGGTCGGGTCGGTTCCAAAAAAAATAATTACTGCGGTCTGCGGGCGGCTGCGGGTCTAAAAAATAAAATTACGTGCGGTTGCGGGTGAACCGCAGCTAAAATAAATAACCCCTGATAACCGCGTGTCACAGAAAATGCGAAACAATCGTGGCTATATTATTGTTTTTTTTTTTTTTTTTGATTCCCGGTGAAGGGAAGGCCAATTGAAGTAGAAAATGCACGACCCAAAACCGAAGGTTAAGTGCGCCGTCAATAGCAAATTAAACCGTACAAACAGCAAATGCCCGTTTGAGGAAGAGGAAGGGACGCACACTGTCAAGACTTTTTAAATATATTTTTAACTAACTAAAAAAAATTCTTTGAAGAACAAAAAATAATAATCAACTAAATATCTTCGTGTGGCTTTATTTTGTTTCCAAATTTTTTTTTCTCGTACCCAATGTCTTTGTTAGATTTTTATTTAGCGGTTACCCGAGGGTAAACCGCGTTCGGGTCGGTTCGGTTTTCACTGCAGACATTGCGGTTCCCTGCGGGTCGGTTCCAATTTCTGTAAATGCGGGCAATTTCGGTTCCCAAAAATTGGACCCGCACCCACCTCTACCGGTACCAGAGTGTATAAGCCAAAAGTTAATTCCATTGCTCTACAAACGAATGCCATTCCATTGTTCTACAAACAAATGAAAATCTTCAGATTCAGTTGGGAACAATTTGGATCTTTGATAAGGTGTCCCTTTGTTCTCTAACCTAATGGGTCTGTTGTAATTTATTGGCCTTTTGGAATTGCGTGTAAATCACTATTGTGGGCCTAGCATATTAAATTTACCATTCATGACACAAAATTCAACATTCCGTACGTTGTTGGTGAATGGGAATGAAGCAACATGGTCAAGGCCAACTGAGATGGTTGAGAGAGGGATGCAGTTTTTAAGTCTGATTTTCACTGTAGGTTACAACACTAAAGGGGTTTAGAGTAGCTGAACTATCTTATATGCCAAAGGTACCGTCTTCAATCCCGGTCTCTGCCTATTCGGGAAGAGAAGAGCCCCACAAATGCACTTGTGCTCATGTTGAGTGAGGCACGTAAATGATCCTAGTTATTTCCCAGCAAAATTGTGATGAGGTAACCTTCACAGTTGTAAATGGCACTAATGCAACAATTTCACTTCTATAAGAGTAAATCCGCGGCCGTCTACACCTGCTAATAACCTCGCTTGGCCAAGCCGAAGTAGCATAGCGAGTGTTATGTAGCTAATTTAGTGAATTTTCATGGCCATTTCAGAAATTGCAAACGCTAGACCACTAAAAAGAAACTTGCCGGTTTTTTTTAATGTTTGGTGGAAAATGGGATATGGAGTGTATAAAGCTGGAACAAACACAATCCACCATGTTCGTCTGGACACCTTCGTAAGGGAAATGTGATAAACAGGTTACATTATTAGTCAGCCAGAATTCGAATAGACTAGCAGCCGATTTTAATTCAGATTTGACTAATGATGTATACGATCCTCTTTACCTTCTGAAGAAGGTGGACGAAGATAGTGAATTGTATTTGTTCCATCTTTATACATTCCATATCCTATTCTCCACCGAAAATTAAAGGGACTGGTGTTAACTTTGTTTGTGGTGTAGTGTTTTGTCATTTCTGAAATGTCTTCCGTTCGCTGGTCTTTTCATACACAGAATATTCATGGTTTTTTTTATCAAGTGGATGGCAGGCTTCTGCTAAGAACGAGACAAACGTCTCCAAATGTATTAAGTTGATGTTGGAGTCTTAAAAGCATTAACAACTTTTTTGGATTTTCCTATTTTTTTCCTCACTCGTCGGAAACTGTGTTCCATTGAAAGTTTTATCAAAAATGTGATTCATTACGTAAGTTTAAAATAACAGCAAAGAAATTAACATGGTTGGCTAAGCTAAAAATTATTGTATTGTTTACTTCTAGCTTTATTTTTACCAAACTTCCTCATTTTGATTACCTTTTTTGTCGCTAAAACCTTGCTATTAGCGTAATAGTTAAAACCTTGCTATCTTCGTAATGGTTTTAAATTAGTCAACTGGATGAAAGGTATTCTCCTTTTTCACCTGAAGAGCCTCCTTCATTTCTTTCCGAGTCATATTTAGAGGTTATAAAATTTCTGCTTTTTTACTCAAATGTTTAACTTTGGTTCTTAGTCAGGGAGTAGTTGTTTACATCCCAAGGAATAGTTTTCCACATGGTGCCACCTTGGCAATACGCTTTTAATGTATTGGGAAAAATGGTGCCCGATTTTGCTTTTATGCAAGAACTGTTAGTGATACGCAAAAATGGTTGATATAAAAGTTGTTTGCAATAATGTAATCTACAATGTCATTCCCATACATTTTTTTCATATCATTTGGCCATTTTTTTTGGCTAATTTAATGCGAACAGACGTCTCAGTTTGTTGACGCAACAACTTTCAACTGCTGCTGCGTCATTTTTAATTCGGGTGGACGGCTCCAATTAGATTCATTCTAAAGGTAGGAGTGTCGTCCTTGCAACAAGGGTCATTGAAATGGTCTACCAACTGTTGGGAACCGAGCTACGCCCCATTTTACTAGGGGCTGGTATCACAGTCACCGTTGGATTTTTCGCTCTTTTCAACTTTCAACTACTGTGACGTTCGTCACTAAAATCTTCGCCACTGTGATGTGTCTAATTTAGTGTATGACTCCAATTAGATTAATTCGAAAAGATGGAATCTCTTCTTTGCAACAAGGGTCGTTGAAAGGGTCTACGACTGTTTAGGAACTGACGACACATATTTTTCTAGGGGTTGGTATCATAGTCACCGTTGGATTTTTCGCTCATTTTCAAGTGCTATTATGACGTGTCTAATTTAGGTAGATGACTTCAATCAGATTCATTAGAAAGATGGGAATGTCTTCTTTGCAACAAGGGCAGTTAAAAGGGTCTGTGACCATTAGGAACCGAGCTACGCCCGTTTTACTAGGGGCTGGTATAACAGTCACCGTTCGACTTTTCGCTCATTTACAACTTTCAACTGGTGCTGAGACTATCTAATTTAGGTAGACCATTTCAACTACCCTTGTCACTACTTTTCAAAAGAACCTAATTGGGTTCATCTACCTAAATTAGAAACGTCTCAGCACCAGTTACAAGTTGTAAATGAGCGAAAAGTCCAACAGTGACTGTGACACCAGCCCCTAGTAAAACGGGCTTACCTCTGTTAAGTCTTAGACCCTTTCAACTACTCTTGTTGTAAAGAAGACAGAACCACCTTTCCAATTAATCAAATTGAAGCCATCCACCTGAATTAGAAACGACACAGCAGCAGTTGTAAGTTGACAAATGGAGACGTGTGTAGCATGAAATTAGCCAAAAATCCATTTTATTTGAAACCCATAAGAGACATGACAAAAGTACGGGAATGACATTGTTGATTAGATTATGTGCAAACAACTTTTATCTCAACCGTATTTGTGTGTCACTAATGATCCTTGCATAATCGGCCAAATGGCAAAATTGGACGCCATTTTAGTCGCCATCTTTATTACCTAATATATTAAATGCGTATTGCCAAAGTGGAAAACTTGCTTGGGATGTAAACAACTCCCAAGTGAGAAATAAAAGTTGGCAAAGTGTCCACCCATCTTTACAACTGCTTTGTGCCAATCTTGGGACCCTTTGAATTTATTTTTTTAGTAGTTAGTTTTTTAGGAAACTTGTGCCCTGACTTGATTTTTTTTCATAAGCTAACTTGCTGTAAATTCAAATTTTTTACGTGAACTAACATGCTTTGCAACCAATTTTTTTGTGTGTGCGCTAACTTGCTGTGCAACTAAATTTGTTGCGTGAGCTAATTGTTGTGCAACCAAATTTGTGTGTCCGCTAACTTGCTGTGCAACCAAATTTTTCGAGTCTGCTAGCTTGCTGTGTAACCAAATTATTTTTTGTGTGCGTTAACTTGCTGTGCAACCAAATTTGTTGATGAGCTAATTGTTTTGCAACCAAATTTTTGTTCCTAACTTGCTGTGCAACCAATTTTTGCGTCCGCTAACTTGCTGTGCAACCAAATTTTTGGCGTGACCTAACCTGCTGTACAACCAAATATTTCATCAATTGCAGCACTAATTTGATTCGTTTCCAGTTTGTTTTTTACAGTTTCCTTACTTACTGCTGAAATATGACATTTCATTGTCACTTATCTATTACATACTACATACCACTGGAGACAAATGGACCTTGACCTATCTTTACTAATACATCTTTTTATTTTCTCATTGTGACGTTTTGATGTAACCTTTTTCTTGTAAGTACAGCGTCTGAAAAACAGGAAAGAAAAGCTTTAAATTACGGTTCTATTAAATCTCTATAAGCGTGACAAACGAACAACGTAATGATGCTTCACCGTTACCGTCACACAAAAAGAACGACTTGCAATCGTTACGTGTTGCATTTTACATAGTTCGGTGGTAAAGCCCAATAAGTTTTAGTAATAGAAATAAATGAAATTGCCACAAGGTGGTGTCATGGAAATTTTGACTTCAACTACCTAAAATAACTTAATTTTTCATAGTTTTGAATTTTAGGAAGGTGAGAAATGCTAATTTTTTTACTATATTAAAATTGACAAGAAGATGCATTTTGCAATTATTTTATTTGCGTAAATCACACTTCATGTTGATCCTAATTGTTCTTGTGGTTTGATGGTTTAGTGCCATTTCCCAACCCCTTGAAAATTGTTCCTTACTAGCTAATTGAATTTATGATGGCTTTAACTTTATAATTTTGTATTTTTCTTTAGAGTGAAAGTTCGTTGGTGTGCAGCGATGATGAGCAGGCCCTCAGCATCACCAATGGGATTAGGACATCCCTTTCCATCAAGGTATGTCACCTTCTACTATTTTGCTTCTCATATTATTTAAGTAAGTGCGCCCCGTTACACCCCAGGAAGAAGACTAACGAAAAGCTTTAGGCTGAGGGGGGGAGGGTATCTGCATGTTGCAGGGTGGGAGTGATATAATATTGCGTCTTCATACCAGCACTTGACATTACAATGATCCAGTCCACAACCGTCTGACGGGACAAAATATGGTTTATTGCCTTCACTGCGCCCAAGGCGCGTGCTTTCAGTTCCTCGTTCTCCGACCAACTGCGCCAAGGAGGAGTTTGGGAGCTCGCACTGCAAGGCGTGCTGCCCCAGAGGCACGCATTCTAACAGTGAGGGTGGAATTTTGCCTTATGCATAATTCTCAGTAATTTGGTTTGGTGAACCAAGTTTCTCTTTTTTTGCTGAGCAAAGAGATCGAACCAACCTTTCTAATTAGCTATCAAAAACAAAGTGGTGCAAGATTATTGAACATCAAAATCAGTCAGTTTTGTGGAAAGTTGTCCCAAAAGAAGATATCACAATAAAATAAATACAGGGTGTAAGGCAACTGAACTATCATAGGGTTTGCTATGTTTGTGAAAATTTTATTTTCGTTGAACACATTCTTTTCAGTTCTTTGAAAGACCGTGAATCGTTATTGGGTATTTTTTCACTTAAACCCTTAAGTGCCATGTTATTTTCACATCAGGTTTGGCCGACACAGATAGTGGCCTTGGTGTCGGCTAGCAGTTTTGTAAAACATTGACACTACTCTTTCGTTTTCAAGTTGTTTAGCAACAACTTAAAACATGTTATTGACAAGAAGCTTTATCATAGAGCTTGCCAAGGGAATTTTGCAAAAATTTCATTTCCAATATTAACAAGCACATACGGCTTTATTAAACAACAAATTTTAAAAACGGTAGAAACATATAACTTTATTTCTTGAGTAACACAATGAACAGTTTATTCAATTAACTTTATTAGGAGCAACTGCACTGAAGTATCAGCATCGATGCAGAAAGTATCTGAATGGATCGGTGAAAGTTTGTATCTGCCGTACCTTAATCTGCAGTCTTAGCGCCATAAAAGTAGGGCTAAACTTGGACGGGACTCAAACAACTTAAAAGTGAGCTGCTTTGAAAGGCACGCCTATACAACAACAGCCTCGACTGTCTCTGAAGTTGGCTTCGTAAATGATCCTAGTATTGTTGGCCTTCTCCTGCAAAGTTTGGACTGTTTGAATTAGCGGGATGTGCCAATTATCGAAGGAAAATCCAATACATTGATACCACTGATGTCAACCTCCGATGTGCTGCTTTAAGTCCGTCTCCCCCCCCCCCCCCCCAATGTAAGAGTCATCTGAATCTGCAACCGTATTTAAACATAATTTTGTTTGCCAATCTTATTTGAATTTTACACCAAGTTTTGCTTTTAATTAGCATTTTAATTAAGCAGAAGTCAGAAAATTTATTTTACAAGCCTACATCATCATGCGGCCCATGCCTCATATTGGCAGGCCTAATCAATTTGATGCGGTTTCAATGGGCCCCCTAGCTATTGACCTAGAAGCAGAATTTTCTACCACTCTGCGACACCAATTGTCAGGAAAATATCTACAGCTAATCTGTTTTTTCATATGGTTACCCAGATATTTATTGGTTTTTACCTAATAACTTTTGAGTGCTTTATCCTATTGATTTGGCTTTTCCATCAACGGAAAAGACAATTAAAATGGTGTATTGGAATGTTCTAATCGGTCAAAAATTGACAAAACGGCACGTTTTGTATGCGACTGCGCCAGATTATCTTTGCATGTTGCACCACTTCTGCCTCTGGGGCTATCGACACTAACTTCTTGGGATTTTATGATCAATTTGATGTAAACTACTCCAACACTGATTACTGCAGCAGAAAACATTACAGTTGATTCCTGTCGGTTTGTAGATGCCAAGACTTTATTATCACTTTACTTGCGCTTTTAAGATTTAGTTTCAGTATGACTTGTACCATGAGCAGCCATCTTAGATTTAAACAGTGCGTTCGATTGGAGTCCCAGTGCAAGTAATATATCTGCAAAGCGAAAATCTTAAAGCATGCCAACTTTGCCAAGATGCTTATGAATCCGGGCAGCAAAAAGCTTCAGGGATGCCTGTTTGTCTCTGCTACTAATGTATCCTGAAAGCGAAAATCTTGGGGCATATCAACTTCACTAAGCGTTAAGGATTAATCCTCGAAGCAAAAGTCCCATGTAAAAATGCAGGTGTAATTCAGAATTAATAGGCTAGTACTTTTTCCGTAACAAATAAAAATGTTTCTTCTTAGCTAATTGGAGGATGTGAAAGAGTAACTTATTTATTTTCAACTAACACGAAGAGGCCACACTACAACTTTTACGGTTAATGTTTTAAGTTGTAGTTAAAGTATATTTTAATAAGTTCTTCAGCTCCTTCAGCTGGAGGATAAAAAAAATGTGGTGGCGAACCGGATCTGATAAACCCGTTGAAGATCCGGATCCGGTTAACCTGGGTTCGGTCTATCCCTATTGCCCATACTTGCATGCAGTGCGTGCTGCTTTCTGGGAAGGACGTGTAAGCAGGCGTGGCTTGGCTGTATTGTAGTGTCCCTGTCAAAGTATAAGCACATGGTTGTGTACTTAAAAGTACGTTCTAGTTCCTGGTTATGTAGTTAAAGTACATACTAGTTCCTGGTTATAACAGGCATGTAACATTGCTAGGTTAGCAGAATTTTTTGTGGTGTGTGGTTGGCTGTAGGGAAGCACCGCTTTTAATTCTTGTTGCATATAACTTAACAGCATTTGGTTTGTACTTACAATTTTTTTTAAGAGTTATCGTTTTATTACGGTAGAAACTGTTACATTTTTATTTATTTTTGCCAAATAGGCTAATCATTATTTAGATTATGTCTGCAGTTATTGGCCTTAACTTTTGGCAGTGATCAGTATTGGTACACAGACAAAAAAACTACATTAGTGCATACCTAGTTATAATTTCTTCAACTTGTGCTGTTTATTAAGGTGTTAAGCTCGCCCAAGGCGCAGAAGGGGTTAACTTACAAACAGGTTACCACAATAATCCTCCATATTTTGTAATTCATTCAAAGATTCATGTAAACAACTACTGCTCCAGGTTGTCTACCTATCACGTTCGTTGCGCTTCTGATGAATTACAAAATGTTGAAAACATGACAAGTTGACTTCTTTTGGTATTAACTCGTGTAGACATTACCCTGCAAATTTCAGCCTTACCTGTCTAACCTAATAGAACCGTAAAATTACCATCCCATAAGCAATAATGTTATGCCTGAAATACTACAAACATGGCTGTCCAGACTACTTTGTTGATGTCTAATACAGCCACATAGGCTTGTTGGCCACCAATTAAAACACATGTGGGGGCCACTTGTGGCTGTGCTTGAGTGCAGCTAATGTTTGTTTGATAATGCCTAGCCAACCAAGATGCGCGGCACCTGTTGCTGTTCAAACTTTGTAGCATGTAGATAGTATCGATCGAATTTAATAAAAGTTGCCTTTTATTCTTGATGAATTGATTGATGAGCTCCTAAGCAAACTAACAAGGAAATTTTATTGATTGTGAAGCACCATGCTTCCTGTAAGAGGTTTGCAATTTCATTCTGTAGTGCATTTTTTTCCCCTGGCAGGTTTGTTTACTAACAGGAGGCAATAGCGTTTGGCTTATGTTTGGTTTATAAATGTTTGGTTTATAAAGCCCGAAAAGTGGAGGATTTTTGTATTCGTAATCAATTTAACAGGATCATAAAAAAAAAACTAGTATGAAAAGAATTCATATTAGAGGTACACAAGTCAATAATAATTCGTGCTAAAGGGTTTCCGTATCTGATATGCGCTCACTAGGCCACCCTAAATAACCTCACTGAGGTCTGGCCATTTGCAAATTGGGCAGTTGGTAACTTCATTCCAACTGCTACTT
This sequence comes from Lithobius niger, assembly GCA_023313725.1. NCBI lineage: Eukaryota > Metazoa > Arthropoda > Chilopoda > Lithobiomorpha > Lithobiidae > Lithobius > Lithobius niger. Next base: position 23,112 of record JAHWFP010273327.1, read on the forward strand.
AACCAAACAGCGATTGCAGTTTTACAAACCCTGACTATCATATTTTGTGAAACATACTGTCCATTTATAGTTAGAAATGGACAGTGTGCAACATGCTGTCAGAATTTTCAGGGCTTACCAAGTAATTTTATGACTTAGCGGGTGAGTTCATACATTGGCTAGATAAGTTTCACGCATAACCTGCTGGCCACAAGGAAAGTTCCTCCTTATTCCCATCGGGGAGGTTGGGCCTGGTGTTTCATTTTGAGAAAATAGGCCTACTGGAAAAACTGCCAGAAATCTTCAAAGAGAAAGAAAGAAGTCTTACTATGCTGCTGTAGTGTGCATTTTTTTTCATCTACTGTAGTCTGGTCCATTCGAAATTTACGTAATTGCTTGGTTTGTTAAAAAAAAAAGTCTAGCTCGTTTTTTTGTTTGTTTGTTTTGTGGTGATGCTTACAAGTAAATCACAGTATCCGGATCAGAACAGAACTAGGATAAGATAAGATTTCATTGCTTTATAAAGGTTTCCCACACAACTTGAGAACTTCTGGGATTTTTTTTTATTGGGTCAGAAGAAATCTGGGAGAGTCGGGGGATTTAATTTATTGCCTTATTGGTCAGTTATTTAACGGTAACCCTTATTCTTTCAACCAAACCAGTTTTTATTGCTGTACATTTTATACGCATATAATAGGTCCAATACACATCCAATGCAGTAAATGTAGACTAGTGTTTGCTTTGAGATTTTGTCGTCAGATGCTGGGGGGGGGGGGGGGAATTTTCGTCTGGGTAACCTGGGATATTTGTCAGGGATTTGTGTGGTAATCGTGACTATAGGCCATAATAATAAAATAATGTAAGATTCCTCACTTTCAAGTTATTGATTCCCAACATGATTAAAGCCAGCTGAGTCCGGAATTCATTTTACACCCAACTGTACACTTTAGAGAAGGTCCCCAGAAATGCACTCTTGTTCTTGTTAATTGTGGCATGTAAAAGCTCCTAGACATTTCATAGCAAGATATCCCTCACCGTTCCTAGATTACTTTAGCAGTGGAAAAAGGACAATTTCCTTTTTTCCCCACTAAACACTATGATTTTGATGTTAGACCCGGCCAAGTCAAAATTTTTTCTCTTGCACAGACACCAAAAATCGACGGAGTCATTTTTTTTAACACACCATTTTGCATAACCAAATATAAGCTCGACTTTAGGTTAGCATTATTTGAAAGTTCTCTGAAAAATAATTAATATTGTATTTAGTTGTTTTTTTTTAATAATTCTTACTGCAGATAATTTTGATAGCATTGTTTGTTATCAGAAGACGATGACGACTTGTTTGTTATCAGAGTGAAGACTACTTGGTGCTAGAACTTTACTGTATTAGATCGAATTTCACCTATTTTGTGTATATTGTCTTTATTAATTATATTGCTTGGTTGGGGCTAGGTGAATTAGATTCAGGGGGAAGCTGTTCTACCAATCAATTCGTGGCTGTGTGCACCGTACTTTGAACGGCTTCACTCTCAATTTGACACTGATCCCTTTTCCTTGGCTATCGTTGCTTTCTGGCACAGGGCAAGTCCATTTTGTAAGCCAAGGGAGGGAGAACAAGTTTTACAGCATTGCGTTGCCAGGCTGGCAGACGCAGACCATTACCTCATTAATAATACAATAACAATTGGGCTCGACCAATGGGAAGCGAGTTGCCAGGGCGGAAGTCGGCTCCTAGTTGGCTGAGGAGAAAACGTGGAAAATTCTCCGCTATCTCTTCCCCCCCCCCCCTCAACCCGCCCTTTTCCCCCTTTAGGGATTCCAGGAAAAATCAATAGGTGAGGGAGTGATAAAACAACATAGCGCAAAGATTATACATAATGAGGAAAAAGGAAGAGCTTTGAGAAATTTTGAATCTCTATAGCCATAATAAGGTTATTTTGAGGCGGTATTGCGCAATATGGCGTCATACTCTGAAAAGTTGAAGCCTATATTTAAATCTGTCAATCGTAAAAATGAACGTCTTTTTCCATTTCGGAGTCTAAACTTACCTACAAGCCGCGTTCTTGAAGTAGTATCCAAAATGTTGGGAATAAAAATTTAGGGGGTTGCATTTTGGATTTGTGGTCATGGAAGCCAGAGTTGCCTGCAGAAGGCTTCCTGCCCGACACTGATTGTGTGTTCTAGCTTGGCTGGCGTTTCTGATGCTTGCTTGGTTGGCTGGCAGAGTGCAGCCTCCTCTGTGGGACGCCATCCCACATCCTCCCCCTCCCCTCTTGTTCCATTTAACGAGAGGCCTTCAGACTGGTGGTTTGCCATTGGCTGGTAATGTGACCAACCAGGAAAAGGTACCGTGAGCTGCTGTTGCTGTGGGCTTTAGTTACGGCTCCTGCGGCCAGATGGTGCCACCGTGTTGGAGCTGTACAGAATGTCACGTTATGAAGTTAAGTCGACGTCGCCAAGTTCAAAATAGCTAACATTATCAAATTTTCTACACGGGCCGTATTTTTTTTTAAACTCTGTATTACACCTTGTCCCTTTACCAGAAATAAAGTAACATCACCAATTGTCTTTTTCCTTTTTTTTTTAAAGGACAAATTGATCTTAGCCGGTCTTGGGATTCGAACTGGCATCCAGGTGGCTGGTAGCTGACCATTATTACCACTTAACTCCTTGATCGCTTGTTCGGTGTCCCTAAACATAGTTCGCAGTGGACATTGTGACTAAGGGCGTGTTTATAAGTTGATATTGACGCGTGTGACGTTTGGCATTTGAAAAAAAAAAGCTTTTTCCGTGTGCAGCACTTGCACACAAGCTTTTATAATTTTGGAACAGGTGAGCCGACAGGCTCTTTTTGGTGTTTTCATGCATCCTGCCATGGCCTGTATACTCGCCAGTTTGAGCTACACAAGTTTAGCGGAGTAGACAATATGGTTGCCGAGGGTGTTGCTAAGCGATGCAGGCATGTTTGATCGTAGGTGGCGACATCTAGTGGCAGTATTTTTTTTTTAGTAATGCTTATAAGTTACCATTCAGCCATGAGTTACAATACATCCCTGCACTTGGAATAAATAACGATTCATTTGTTTATCCAGAAAGTTTTAAGGAAAGGGCAGCAGTTTCCTGTGAGCTGTAACTATCACTCTCGGCTGACAGAAAGCGGCAACAGAACAAATTGATTGAATCAGTGGCACATTTGGTAGCCACATTGCCCAATCTAGTGGCGTATGGTAGAACATGTTAGCATACTCGCATGCACATATTTAATAACTGCAACAGTGGCGACTTCTTTATGGTGGTGACATCAGAAAAGCAAGCTGTCTGACCGCATCCTCAGTTGCTAGTGTGAGCGTCGGGCCGCTTTGAATTTTTAAATGTGCACGTAATGGCTTACTACCGTTTGATTAGCGAGGATTATGCCTACAGGGTATTTATTATAAGCTCTTCATCTATTTCAGACATGAACTAAAATACTAAAGGACGTCCCTTTCTGTATGAGCAACTGCATACATTCAAAATCTGCCTTATCCTGGTATTTAGTAGACCCGACAAATCATGTCGTTTTTTGCTCACTTATGCTTAAAAACACACTTTTCGTCAGACAATTTTACATTCTGGATACCAGATACTTTGGTAGATTTTTCACGTATCTGAGCAAGGAATGACTGCTTCAACTGGAAGTTGAACAGAAATAAAATATGGTCAGTCGTGTGGCATAATTTATGAAACTTGAACGATGTACGACTGATTTAAGTCTGCAGTTATTTGTCTTGCGAGTCAACAAACCAAACATGTAACTGACGCTCATCAATGCTGTGGGACATGTCCATCAACTAATGTCGACTTCAGCGTGATAGCGTAGTACTGGGGCAATACTTTGCAAGGTTACCTGGGGTTTGGATGGTATTAGGGATAGTCCGATATTGATATCGGTATTATCTGTATTTATCGGTATTTTTGCCATATCGGTATCGGACCACTATAAGGCTTCCGATACAGATATTTGTTATGCCAAGAAATGCAACCGTCTTCCCTGCAAAACTGACACCAAGCACGGCAAAAGCAACAACCAAGTGAGAAAAGCAAAGCCATTTGCTCAGTTTGGAATGAAAATGTAGCATTTGATGGTTCTGACATTGTAAGTTTTACAACAACCAACTAAAATCTAACTGAGAAGATGAATGTACTGAAACCATATGTAGGAATAAAGCCCTAACCAGACTGGCTGCTCGCGGCTGCACGGCGTCGCGTTATGGTGTAAAAAAGACTTCAATATTGGTCCTAAAACGCAACACTATCCATACGATTGCGACAGTTTTGACCTTGTAGGCACGTAGTTACGCATCGCTTCGCACGAAATTTTCTTCTGTCTGGAGAGGGCTTAAGAGTAAAAATGCTGTTATTGCTGCACAGAACATTTGGATCATCTCAACAGTTGGAACCCAAGCAAAACCAGAAACCGAAGTTGCATTTTTTGTATAAATTTAAACTTATAGTCGTGATTTGTTATTATTATTATCGGTATTGACATCTGTATCGGTATCGGATCGGATCGAATCAGTTTACCCTTCATCGGTATCGTATCGGTAAAAAGTCATATCGGCCGATCCCTAGATGGTGTTGTAGCATGGTATCTTCACCAGACGTAAATCTGAGATTTTGTAGATTTGCAAATTGCTTAAATGTTAGGCTGTGCAATATTGTGAGAAAAAAAATAATGCTGGCATGCATTCCGAGTGCAGATAAGTCAAGCTAATGAAAATTGCAAGATCTTTAATAAAAGCTTAACGATTGCCCAAAACTTGTTTTGGCTTTGCGTGTAAAAATATCAATAGCTTAAATTGACGTAGCAAAAAATACAGAACATTTCCAGGTTTGAGTGGTCTTGGAACCTTGCAATTAAAGTCTTCAAGTTTCAAAGTACGCTGACAACATAGTTGTCACAGGGAACTATATAACAAATAAAATATAAACAGATATGCAGCGTTGAAGCTGCTGAGTGTCCACAGCTGAATTGAAGGAAACAGGGGATTGAATGCTTTCGTAGAAGTTTTATTTTTAATTTCGTTTAAGTCGCAGTTAATCCTCAAACTAAGGGAAGTATTTATGCAAATTCATTAAATTTGTAAAGAAAATGTTTCATTTGTTTCACACTTGGTTTGTTCATTTATTGTTTCAGGAGTTGCGTGCCAAGAACAACAGTCCTTTGGGGAGCACAGGAAGCAGCACTGAAAGTATCAAGTCGGAAAGCACAAGTTCTATCTCGTCACTAGACGATCAGAAACCAAATGAATTGGAAGAGTCAGGACCTGGCCCCGGCCCAATGGGTGGTAAAAGTAAGTACTTGTAACCGCACATTTACTTTAATCTTTGACAAAAATCGTCCAATTAAAAACTCTGCAACCGTTCAAAAGAAATGGTAAAGCCTCAAGCCCTGAAATGTATGAAATGACCAAAATCCTAAAAATGTGGCGAAGTGCACGAACAAGCATTTCCTGCTAACCTCGCCCCAAATGTGACTGCTGCGGCTGTCTGAACATGCGCTCTTCCGTGAATAGGACGACAGCAGGAAAGTTGGGTTGTCCAGCACTGCGCTGTAAAAACCAGGATGCAAACAAAAGCATTGGTGGAAAGTTTCCTGGACCCATTGCTTGAACCTTTTGTGGATGGTAGGTGTGTAATGGCTGTTCATGCCCGACTCCATACCGTAGCGTGATCAGCATGCATTTGATGCCCAATACTACGAGTATTGGTAGTGGTACTGGTAGAGGGATTCTCTGTAAATAATTGCAGAACCTGCTCTTGGATTCCGGAGTGCGCACAGGCTGCATCTGTCAGTCATGTTTATGCGCTACAACTATACCCGTCTCGCACAGACGGCGGTCAATACTGGTAAAAGTGGTGTGATGTGGCCATCTCTTTCGGGATACCTCTCTTCATATAATCTCTGGGCCTCCCTGCTGTTCCCTTCCGCTGACCCATAAAGGGCTTGTCTGCCATCTCTATCCAGGCTCGGGCTGGCAAATGTGCCATGGCAGAGGCGCCCTTTTGCTGTTAAAATTCTGGTTTCTCTAGGGTTTATTTTCCTCCCGTGCTGAAAAAAAAAAACTAATGCCTTTCTTTCGTGCTGGTGACTGTTTCTTTCAGGTATGTCCTCCCCTTTGTATCCTCCCCAGCCCCACCCACTCCACTCAAGGAAAAAAATTCAAAAACCTATAAAAAAAACCACCAGAAGAAGAAAAAAAAGGGGAAAAAATACGTCCTTTGGAATATAAAATGTGTTAAAAAAGAATGCGCTCCGAAGCCACAAATTACAAAAAAATGTTAAAATATTATTGGTCCGAGGGCAATACTTCTGCGACTTGCCCTCGGATCCTGTTCTCTGCCTCACAGCACTTCGCCGCACCACTTAGCTCAAGTTGTAGGTGTCACCACTGAATCAAAAATAAGTTAATAGTAAAACACATGGCACCCCTGTCCTTCCCCTAAATGGCACAGGCACTCTCCTGGCCAGTACAACTCTTGTCTCTGCCTATACAGAACGTTCCATGTTGATTGATGTAACGGGTACACTCGAGAATTTTGTGCTTGACTGTGAACTGACTACAGGTTTGTTTCAGATGTGTAATGTTGCAATTAAAGAAAACGTGCCATGGTTTTTCTTTACACTCGGTTACATGAAAACCGCCCATACAACACGAAAATCTGAAAAACGAAATACTGTGGCTTTCTGATGGCTCTTTAAATCATTATTATCTTTGTTTGTGCTGAACATTTCCACGCAACAATGCATACTTACATTTTCGGTGACAAATGTGTTCATGGTAGTTTTTTTTGTGCATAAGCTGAAAGTTTCAGGTTTGTTGCAATTTGCATGACAAACTTGAACATTTCTTTAAATAAAACACCAGTCTACCTTGAGTGTAACACATGCCATTTTCATTCTCCCTTAAGGTGTTCAACTGGTTAACAAAGGCTTTTTATTTTTAGAAAACTGGGAGCAAATGAGGCTTTAGAATAAAGCGGCAATAAACTGGACTTCTGCCTTCTGATTTACACGCCTAATTTAAAACCCTTAAAAACGTACAGTTCCGGTAAAAAAAAAGCCTTCGTTATACTGAAGAAGTTGCAGGATTAATGTGACTCTGAAGGAAAATATTGATATCTCGGAAACTATTGGACAGAATTGAATGAAACAAAAACTGGGTTGCTTATTATGACATCAGCTACATTTCTATACGTGTTACATGTAATGGTAAGTAGCCAAATATAATTGGCCGAGCGAGGAACAAGAGTTGATAACTAATAATATATCCCATAAATTACTGGATAGAACTGAATAAAACAAAAATTGTTGTGATAATGCTACATTTCTATACGTATGACGTGCAATATTCAGCAGAAAAATATAATATGCAGTTCAGTCTTTGTTTCTTGAAAGTCCTTCCATTGGTTTTCGAGATATCGGATATCATTAAATTATTTTAAGTCGGTTAACGTAGTATTTAATAAGGGTAGAAATACAGTAGACAATCTATAATATGCAATTCAGTCTTTGTTTCATGAAAATCTGTCCAGTAGTTCTCTAGATAACTGAATTTTTCCATGGTTGTTAGTTATTATGACCCTTGATGTAATGAAAAAGGGCTTTTTTTTTTTTTACTGTAACTGTACTTGGGCTGCCCTGTTTACGGAAAATACCACAAAGCAGCACAGCTTCTCTTAAACAAACGCTATTATTTTAAGAATTAAATGTGGCATTAACGTGGGCCTAGGCAAAATCGCGAAATTAAGGGTGGGCGTTAAGGCTGATTTATGGTAGTTACAATTTCGAATCTAACACACTTGTGCATTTGACTTCTCTTTAGCTCCTTAGTTTGCCCTGAAAGTTTTTCAGTTTTATTCTGAAACATCGTGCTTATGTTCACAGATTTGGAAGTTTGATTTCAGTATTGTATGTAATAACTTTGGTATATTTTCAGGTGAAGACTCGTGGGATCTAGTGACGTGCTACTGCCTTAAGCCATTTGCAGGGCGGCCAATGATTGAGTGCTCCGAGTGCTTGACATGGATTCATCTCTCTTGTGCCAAAATTCGAAAGTCGAATATTCCCGAGGAATTCATTTGCCAGAGGTGTAGGGATGCCAAATTGACGACGCGGCGATCGCAAAGGGTGCGAAACGAAAAGCGGCGTATTAGTGCATAGCAGCACATATTGACATTTGTTGTGCTTTTATGGTGGAGGTGGGTGACAACTTTTACGTCGTAAGTTTGTTGAAACTGCTAAGACAATATGCGGCGTAAAAAAAAAAAGTGACGTTGACGCAACCTTATCGGCCAGTGAAAGAGTGTTATTCAGTTTTGCGAGGATAACATCGTTGCTAAGCAACTCTTGTCTTTGACGTTGTGACCCTTTTCAACGTGATTTTTTTTCCCGTTACTCCAAAATCCCTCCTATGTTCATCTTAAGTGGTCTTCATACTATAACTGTGCACCTTGTGTGCCTGAATTGTTGAGGTGTGGTAGCCGTTTATTGGACTTTGACACTCCTCGTATCATTTGACCACCGCCATTGACCACCCACCCACAGACTTGACCATCGTCGTCTCATTTTCATTCATCGTCACGTCACAAAAACAACCCTTAAGAAAATTGTACAAGAAAAGTGTCTTGTACAGAATTTTTGCCTTCTGTTTCATTTGTGTGTGTATCTGCGTGCGTGTGAATGTGTGTGCAAGAGTATGCATCCAGAATCGTGATGCATTGTTTATGGTAAGCTTGTTAAAGCACCGAAACATCTTAACGCCAAAGTTAAAATGATAGCAGTTTTTCTGTTCTGCTGGCCTTTGTTTTTTCTGTTCCTCATTTTCTTTTCTCAACTGTAATCTTGTTTTACATTTTTAAGCCACGAACGTCGGTTCTTGTGATAATACGCAAACAAACCTCATCCTGTGAACGTTGAAAGAGTTGTATAAAAGATTATCGAAGTTGGCGACCATGACAGTTTTATTTGAGTCGGACAATTGTCGTAAAGACCCCTGTTAAAACGTTCTACACAACACTGCCTGTGTCTGGCAGCACTTATCAACGAGAAGATGTAATGTCCGTACACGAATTGTCCCATACAGAAACTGCCATACTTTGTAATTTTGGTTGTCACGATATATTGAAGGGACACTATGCAATACTTTTATAGCCTACTTTTTGTTGGTCTAGTTTGCTTTAGTACTACATTTTTCCTACATGGTACATACAGTGCAGTATGTATTTTTCTAAAAAAAAAAAACTTAAATCGGAGGCCAGATTGTGATGGACCGACATTGTAATTATTGTAGATCTAATCGACAATGCGTATTGCGAATTAGGTATTTGTCTTAACGTAGTACGGTAAGCACTACATGTTATTGTTGCAGTCTACCAAAGGGGCCAAATTTTATATTTTTAAAATGCCGTTTTTTTTTTTTTTGCCATTGTTGTTATTCCAGCATCGTTATTCCAGAATTATTTTTACATCTGCACGTTTGAAAATAGTATTAATCTTGCTCTTAGTAGAAGTGATGCCTTTAAAGATGTACTAAAGATTAAAGCTTACATTAGTGTCTGTTGAAGGGTTCAAAGCAACGTCCTTTACGTTTTCGTCCAAATCCCTTCAAAGCACAGATGTCGGGGAAACATCAAAAATGGTCTGCAAGAAATTTGGCCCGACTTCTTGCAATTTTTAATTCTAAATTTAATTGAAAGCGATTGCCGATCACGGAACACGATCCTTATTTGGACCATGAATAAGGGCAAACAAACAAAAAAAATAGGCTAGGGTCAGTCGGTTGGAAAAAGCTTATTTTTTTTTATGGTTACTAAATCAGCAAGTCTTACCAAAAATTTTAATTATTTTTTTATGCAATAAAGATACATTAAACAACAAGCACGTTGGTGCTGTAGATACCATGAAAAAATATATATATTTCAACTCTGTCATTCATGTTCACAGAGCAACATTTTTTCCTTTCCAGGCAGTATTTGATCCATTTTTGTATTTAGGATGGAGCAGCGTCAAAATAGGGAGGGGATTTTTGTTTTCTTAGTACAGAAAAAAATGTTTAGGGTCCGCTCGTAAAAATGGGGTCGGTCGGGTAACGCAAACCAAACCTTTTTTTTTTGTTTGGACTAAATAGTCAAGCTAGTTTTTTGTTAGTTCTCCCTGTTGCTTTTAAAGCCATTTAGTTTAGTCCCTGTTGATAAATGTGTGTGCAGTGAGACTGCATAAGTAACATTGGGTGGTGCTGATTTTCAATTTAGTAAACCAAACACTTTGTTTGCCTAATAAATTCCACGGCCTAATGAATTCCATTTGCAAGACTTGTGGATCCTAGGTGTTTCCTAGTAAAATTGTCCCTCCATCGTAATCAATCAACTACTGCGTATTAATTGGATTTATGACCTTGAACACTGGGGGGGGGGCCCCCCCCACAAAAGTAGTTTTTTTTTTTTTTTTTCAGAGTCGTACTCTACAAAATTTCAACTAGCAACATAAGCCGACGCTGAGATGAAGGAATTGTGCTGTTGTACGCAGAGTTTAGTGGCTGTACACGAATTTTACTTATGCAATAATGCCAGGCTTTTAAATGTAGCGATTGGTACTTTTGTGATATTTAAGGGGGTGTAAAATACAGAGAAAATGTCTTGCATCAAATTTTGACAGTTTGTAAAGCTCCATGTGCACTGAAATTGGCTGTATATGTGACAGAAGTGCTGTGCATTAATTTTTGTAACTATGAAATCTTTGTTAAATGGCTCCAGTAAATTTACTTTAGTTGGATTGTTTCAAATTCCATTTTCTAAAGCTATAGTGATCTGGATTTTTCTTGCCGTACTGATGCAGAGCCGAACCTATTGTATTGATCAACGTTACAGTGTGCTCGGAGTCGGACACTAATACAGCACTAGAATTTCTTTTGTTTTTACTTTCTGAACAAATTTGTAGTTCAATCTCTGCAAAATTTTTAGTTGCTAAACTTTGTGAATGAGCTCGTGTATTTTTATGGACCCATTTATGGACCTAAATAGTTTTCCAAAGGCCTTTGATTGGCACCATTCTAAGGCTCTTTAAAGAAACTAAAATAAGGTCAAAAATAAAACCTTGGTTTACAGGACTGGCTGCGAATCTAAAACATCTTTTTCCTCCCTTCTACCAGGTCGTAATTTTGTGTAAGTTATTTGTAGTATTATTAATGTTTTAATAATCAACTGCAACAAAGCTTAAAA
>JAHWFP010273328.1:0-19016 GCA_023313725.1 Lithobius niger
GGACAAACAAAACTGTAGATCTTAACCATAACATCAATCGGTAGATACTATACCTGTAGTGAAAAACTTATATGGCAACAAGATGTATTGGCGTGGTAAACTGGATCAGCCTTTGAATCCGAAAGGGAGGGAAGGAGGAACAACGTTTCAATTTTGATCTTGTTGGTCTTCTTTTATTCATGGCACGTCCACAAAGGAAGCCCACAACCGGAAATGAAATGAGCAGAGCACGCTGGGTAAAAGAACATCGCAACAAATAAGATTCAAGGTTATTTTTCCGACTCGTATAGTTTTTGGTCTCCCTATATATAAGTTGAGCTAGATAATATCACTTTAAGGACAAGATTGATTTGTATTATTTTCTCCCTTTTGAAATACTTAACTGTGTTTTTTTTTTATTATTAAAACTATAAACCAGAAGTGTAAAAATGCTTCTGGGAAGACTCCTTGTAAGCTCTTGTTGAGAAAAATTACACGTTTCGGCCAAATGGTGGACTTTTAAAGCGGATAATGCGGGTCGATATTGGATATCACCTTTGCTGACGTTGTATCTCCATCATGTGCGTTCGTGCATGTTTTTACTCCTACTCCTTGGGATCTAAGGCGCCTACAAAGATGAGAGTCGCGCCAAATTAAATTACGCGCCAAAGTAAAAACCATAACTAAATTACGGTCCCTTAAAGGCCTATTTTCATCGCTGTAACTTGATTTTTTTTACCTTCAAATACGCGAAAAACATCTCTAAAACTGGTTCATGAGACAAAGTTCGATCAGGCAAACTCTGAAAACTGTTTCTGGTGGCAAAGTTCAATAAACACACTAATGAAAAAGAAACTTGGTCGCCAAAAAAAAAAAACCCTAACACGTCATCTCACATTTAGTATCAACTGGATGAAAAGTACATGGCAAAATTGGTTGGCTTCAGCTGGTTTGACGCTCGGAGAAAAGTATGTCTCTTTAAAAGGTTGGCCAACATTCGCGTTTCTTAAGCGTGGGGATATGTGGATTGAGCAAGCGAAGCGATAGTACGCTTTTTCAACTTAAAACATAACCATTTTTGCTGTTTATTACTGCAGACATTCTAAGGAATGTGATGATCGAATTGTGAGCTTAGCTCGAGTCCTAATCATCACTACATGGATTCTATGGTACTCTGGGATCGAATAAACTATGTAAAGCACGGAGCGACGCCAACAGATTGAGCAAAGCGAACGATATGGGTAATTGTTTTTTACAAAGAAAAGGTCAGTTCTTTCCTACAAGTTTACGTTTCGACTACAGAATTCAGTTTAAATTTCAAATGTAACCACTGGACCAAAAGTCCCACTTGAGTAAAACTCGAGTGCAAGGCAGAAACAAAAACGAAAACAACAAATGATGTTGAAACAAAAGGTATTACAATATAGACAATGAAGAGTGTATAAATATGAAGTGAAATTAAACGTGTTTAGTTAAAAATGACAAGGTGGTAAAAAATTTAACAACTGCAGCTGGAATGCACTTTTGTAAAAACAAGCTCTATTTCATGGAGACTTAAAACTTGGCCTGTGGTTAGAAAATGAACGAAGCTCATTGTTAAATTAGGGTTGCTAATTTCATTCCGAGTGGCAAGTGGAACCTGGTTGTACACTTTTGGGCAACTTGCAAGAGAACTTTCTGATCAGCCTCAGTCTTTGTTTTTTGAAGATAACCTTTTAATCACGTACTACAAGGCACCAACTGGCTTAAATTATCTTTGATTTCGGTACAGACAGACAATTTGATGAATTTACATACACCTCGGAGGAAGAATATTTAGTTCTTGGAAGAGTATAATCGAGGATGACCTTATACTGTTGCAGCAGATTAAAACCTTAAGAATAGTTTTTTTGCGTAGAAAAGCGGGACAGCAAGTTAGTGAAGAGATTGTATTCTCAACAAGATGGCAATAAGTTGCAGGGCAAACCTTGCAGGACAAGCCTTGTAGGACAAACATATCCGCTTGTATAATTGTGGGATGGGAATAGGTTTCAGGCAATTAAAGGCACTGCCCAGGCATGCGCATGCACTCGGCTTGTCGCTGCAGATACTGAGAAGGGTTGGTTGATGTTGGCCTATTTACGTATTGTCACACCAACCGTACACATTGCTTCCTTTTTAGGGGGGATATCCCTCCTGACTGTCATTGGTGTCGCGGGCTACTTATGGTCCATCATGTGCTTGTAGATTGTCACCATCTTAATGGTGCTCCTCGTCGTTTCAATCTGACGTGAGACTTAAAATGCATCGATTGAGCGATGAGTCTGTCCTCCTGTACTTAATTTATTTTTTCAGCTGGTACAGATTTGTGATAATTTGTGGTTTGTTTAACATTTCTGCAATGCGTGGGACAGTGGTAGCAACCTCACTGTGACTGAGGTTAACGCTAATAACCTAGTTGTTGAAACGCCATAAAGCCCCAATTCCCCCTCCTTCCCCCCCCCCCCCTCCACCTACAAAACCAGATACGCTGTAGTAGAACACTGTGGATTAAGACATACCAAATATCAACCATTGTTTTGTGAACAGTCACCCTACGCAGGACATGCAAGACCTTTCTTAGTTTTTAACTACAGCAAACAGTGTGTAAAATCCACCTTAGGTGTTGGTTCAAAAGTAACCGTTCATACTTGATGGTTAACGACCCAGTAATCTCGGGAATATTGCAGACATCCGATCATACATACATACATTTTCAACGATTACGTTTTTTAAGTGAAAAATTCACATACGATGTGTTCGTCACACTAAGAACCATATTAGAAAACAAAAACTAACCGTTTGATGTTTAGGTAAGGTTTAACTGAGCCGAAGTCAACGACAAAGGAACACAAATTACTTTCCTGTAAGGTTTCAGAATTCACATATTACAGTGTTGCTTTACTGTTTAGTCCACGTGAAACCTTACTGCTGTATTAAAATGTTTTTACCGTGTTTTACTTTTGCACACGATAGGTCAGCTAATGATTGGTGCATTCTACTTGGATAAATGACATCGTTGGAAAATGGTTAAAAACTAATCATCTACTGTGCTTAGCACAACTCTACAAGTAATTCAGGGTTCGCACGAGTCCTTGAAAGCCTGGATGAAATTCTATGCGTGGAAAAGGGCCTGAAAATCTAGAAAACTGATATATGTATCATCAGTAGGGTGATGAACGGAAAGTAGATGACTTAACTGAAGAACACGGAAACAATTGGCCCAGAAAGTAGTCGATTTTGTAGTCTCACATAGTTCTTCATTTTTCCGTCATCAAAAGTTTTGAAAGTTGGACTATGGTTTTAATTGTATTTGCGTATATAATGGTTGAATACAGCAGTAAGGTTTCACGTGGACTTAACAGTACAGCAACACTGCAGTATCTGAAACCTTACAGGAAAGTAATTTGTGTTCCTTTGCTGTTTTGACTTCGGCTCAGTTAAACCTTACCTAAACATCAAACTTTTCGTTTTTGTTTTCTAATTCGTGGTACTTTGACATACCAAGTTGGTCTTCTGTACTCTTTGCAAACGCATTGGATTTCGTTCGCTTCGCTCGCTCATTCAGTGCAAGTCTTTCATTTGTAAGTTGGTTTTTTTCTACAGCTCTCTTTCAGCAACTTTGACTTTTAGCTGTATTATTACAGGCTGGCAAGCCAAATGGACAACGAACATTTTAGCTTTAAAACGGTAGGGTGACGTCAAACTAATTCGTAAAGAGAATAATGCATCCTCTTCACGGTTCCTCAAAATGCGGGTGAATTGTTGACTCGCAGCGTTGTTAGCATTTGGCTATGCCTTACGGCTGGCGTGTACTGATTGGCATTATTGCCTAATAACAATGTTTAAAACAATGTAAAACAATAAAACTGATCGTTCAGGGCCCCGTGTTAGTTTCGGCGCCAGGCTTTTGTTAGTGCAAATGGTGAACTTGATCTGACTTCTCGAATTTACTGTGGTTTGGTATTATCCGATTGTTGTGTTTTGTTGCATTTTGATCTTGTAATTATATTTAGAGTGCGCGCATGGCGACGGGCCAGGGCCCCAATAATAAAGCAAAGTATTCTCTCCCCGTAACTAAGAAATGGGTCGACCAATTGAAATTTCTATTTCTATAAAGGGCACATCTCTGGAAGTAGCTATGTCAAATGAGCTAAGAACCAGCTTTGTAGGACAAATGGTTTAGACTGTAGAGACCATTGCATAAACGTGTCCAAATAACAACAACAAGTCCAAGCCAAAAATGAAACTCACGATTCTCGCTGAAGTCCAGATCTTCGAAGTGACAAATCGGAAATTGATAAAAGTTGACAAGTTGAAAAGTTGACACATGTTCACCAAGTCCAACAAAGTTTATATATTAAAATTAAGTAGAAAATATTAAAAGGCAGCGGAGAAATTAAGCATCAAAATTTCAGCTTTAACATGGGAGACCGAGGTCAAACCTTACAGTAAAGGCGGTATGCCTTTACTAATGATCATTACCAAACCAGTTTTAATATCACAAAGATCATGATGAAGTTAGTTGATAAAACTTGTAGGTATCACCATCGTACAACAGATCAGTATCATCCGCAATAGCAAATAGAGATCCATTAAAATCAAAATTGCAAAGGTCGTTGATGTGGAAAGGTACAACAGAGCCCTGCGGCAGTCCATACATTTTTCTGATATAACTACAAGTGCTAGAGATTCTAACAAGCTGAATTATATTTTTTAAGTAACTTGCAAACCATTGAAGAGGTGTGCCTCGGACACCAGTTGCCTTAAGTTTTTTTGACACGGACGTCGTGGTGAACAATGTCAAAAGCTTTTTAGATATCTAAAAAAGTGCAACAGAGCATTTTTCCGCATCCAGTGATCTAGTGACGATACTGGTGAACTCAACTAAAATATCTTCGGTGCCAAGACCACTCTGAAAGCCATACTGAGTTTTGTTTTTTTTTAGATAATATCTTAAACTTGTTAATGTAGTTAATCTTCCCTTTACGTATTGTTCATCACTTTGGAGAATACTGGAAACAAGGAAATCGGCCTGTAATTTCTCAAGTCTTGCTTAATGCCAGATTTAAAAACAGGAATAACAGTTAGCTATTTTAGAATATTAGAGAAGGTAGTGGATACCATTTTTTCACGATATGTCAATAATATCAGAACAAAGGACACTTTAAATAGTTTTCTGTAAATTTATTACGTGATGATGACGTGTGGTCGTATTGGAAGGAAGATTATTAATTAAAGCTAAAACATCAAATGCACTGACAGAAAACACACAAAAAAATTCAGGTCTTGAAGACTAGCAGTAACGCTTTCATTTGAGATAACATTACTTTCGGTTTCCTTATCCATATTTTTACAAAGAATTTTCTCAGTGACTGTTATAAAAAAAAGTCATTAAAAATGTCTGTGAAGGCTTCAGGTGATTCCTGAAATTTAAATTATTCGTACATATGTTTAGAGAATGGTCCACTCTGCGTGCTCATCATTTTTTTTCGATTTCGAAGTCTCTCATAGTTGACGGCCAAACCCTCACAAACGCTGGATGTTAATCGCTGTATTTAACCACTTCAGGCAAATCTCAGAAAACTTGATTTCGTCTTTGTGTTTAAGATTATGTGCTTTGTGTGACTAGGTGTTACTTGCACTGATTGGGTTAACCAACGCTTAATAAATGAGTCATGAAAGATGGGTAGTAGCATCCATGTATGCAAAACAAAGGCTTTCTGAGGACATCTTATGGAAAAGTCTTACTTCAGTTTCTTGTATGCTGTATTTGTGTTATATTAAGACGATAATGTATCCTACAACGTGCCAAATATTTGTGCGAAATAGCCAATACATTAGTGCAAATGAAGCTACTCGTTTTTCGATGAACCGTCCTCTTTTTCCCAGGAAGCCGTCGAAAATGATGCAAAATCCAAACGTTAAATCCAAATCCATCCAGAATTCGTTGCCCTTTTTCCTTTGTACTTTGGTGAAACATTTGTTTAATCCCAATCATCAATAATTATTTCTGTGATGTAAACTGGTTGAGTAACTGTCAACACAAATTATGTAATTCGTCAACGTTGTGTGAGCACAGTGACAAATATTGTTGCATTAAGTTCGCTTCCGTACAAGGGATGTTGTTGCATCGATCGGTGAAAGCCGAGTTTTTAGTCGACGCAGGAAGACAGAAAAAATTAGATTTTCATGAAAATTTGCCGATCTTAATACCAACTTTGTCACAATATAATCCAAACAATAAGACCATATTTTGTCAATTTTAATCGCATAAAAATGTCTTTGGTGATACAAATTCCTAAGGGTGAATTAAGAAAACATTGTTTGCTGTTTTCAAAACAACACATGTGTAGACATCAAAAACCACTGTGCTGTTGTGCTTGTGGGGATTTCGAGACCCGTAACTGTGAACTCCTTAACTGCAAATCATGAAGTCTTATAGTTATACCTTTACACCTTCAAAATTTGGTTGTAGAGGTATGGGCTGTGAAATAAAGTCACGATCAAAAAGGCGAACTTAACAGTCTGGACATTAGGGCTTTCATTTGTTTCTTCGCTTTGTATCCGAAAACCCCTAAAAAGACTACCTACAGCCACAGTAGATTGTTTCCGGACGTTTTCTAATTGTCAGCAGTATGAATCGTCACGAGCAACCAATATCAGTTGGACTTTTTTACCTCATGTTACAACTAAGGTAAGTCATAAAGCAAGCTATTTAAAAATGCCAAGAGAGCTGAGCAAAATTACACATTTAAGACAAGTAACTATAATTACCGTAACGAATAGAAATAAAGCCAGTTATATATACATACATATAATTATCTGTTCATCATGTATGTCAGTGTAACTCAGCTGAAACGGTCGAACGTGACTCGTGTTGATTGGTCTTTTCATCACTTGATATGGACGGAGTGCTGAATGTTTTCGGTGAGCATTTAGCTCTTAATTCCGTGATTTTGGTCTTAACACGCATTGGTGGGCGTTAAGAGACGCATTCTCATTTCATCTCGTACGAACGTGTCCTAACTTTAATGCAGGCAATTACACATCGTCACTTCGTCTTTCTTTTTTTCTTCTTTCTCTCTTTCCTTCCTTCCTTCCGCTGTTCCTTCCTTCCTTTCAGTCGATTTCTCTGTTTGTTCAAGACCACCAAGGCCGGAAACTGCTTGTCTCTTTGCCACCCAAGTGCCAATTTCAATTCTGCCAGCAAGGACGGAAGGTTGTCTGTTTCATACTGACATGTCTAACAGCATTGCATCTTCGATGGACTGCCAGTGACAGAAGGAAATAGTGCTGCTGTCTTGCATGTTAGTTCAACGCTACGTTTAGCCCCTATATCTCGTTGCATGATCGATAACAGGTGATTCCACACAACGAGAGAATGCCTCTAACGCTTGACAGCAACCCAGATACACACCCGACAATGTCTGCACCAGAAAACACATGAAATATACTATTTTGTATTTTGAAAATACTGAAAATAGCTAGTGCCAATGGAATTAACCGTCACAGAATTAGGAGTGCCATGATGGTTAATTCCAGGGTGACACCAAGATTGGAATATGTTTTGTTATTTTTTACAACCTTTTCTGTTGTCGTTGTACTTCCTTATGTAGTATTTAATCTTTTTCGTATCTTTGCGAAATGTTATTTAATTTAACTGATAAATGGGTATTCTGTGGTATTGGATTTTAAATAGCCATAAAGCAACTCCAACGGCCTTCCCACCCGTGCAGTACATGTGCCTCAATCTTGAATGAGGGTTATTCAGAAACTCCCACTCACAACAATTATGTACCATTCTCCCAGCAGGAAAATGTAACATTCCAAAGCTAACAATCAACTGCGGAAAATTCGTTTCAACAATGGTCTAAAAGGGGGGGTTTTCTGTTTTTTCGAGGGTAACATTTTTATCTAAAACCACGAAAATGCGCCTAAACGAAATCCGGATTAATGTCCTGTCTTCCGACATCTTTCTCACATTTTTAGCCTTCCTACTTCCAGAGAAGAAGAGGTATATATATGTTATACGTTATATGTTATATATATATATATGTTTGTATATATATATATATATATACGTATCCGACCGCAAGTTTTTTTACGATTAAGATCGTTTAAGTTTTATTCTCAACTACGAAAAATTTGTTCATCGATTGATAATTCGGTTGCAGGTTTTTCGTGATCCTGAATTGTTAATCCTCAAAACTATTGCTTTCTTTGTTTGTTTATACAATACATTATTCAATGTGAAGTCCAGCAAAAGTGTCCCTCTCATCATCGTGGGGCAGATAGCCCAGTTTGGGTTTGTGTTCCCTAAAAAACAAACCAACAACAACAACAACAATACACTATTAACGCAAACAAGATTTGTTTATTGCCAAGCCCTGACCTGCAGACCAAAAACAATTTCTAACAATTGGTTCGTAACAATTTCCAATTGATTTTACTTAATTTCCGGCCCAAAATACACCCGATTTTTTATATAAAAAAAATAGACACTCTTGGAATAGTACTTGGTCATTCTACAAAATTGCATCATATTCGGTTCAGCGTGGTGTTACCACAAACAAATCCCAATGAATCAGTGTATAAGGGGCAAAGCTCCAATAACATTCATTATAAAATTAATTCAGCATCTTTCTTTGAGTTTACAAGAGCATAGATATCCTCAAATTACTATGCCACAAATTTCTCAAGGAAATATTTTTTTATGAAGTTCTTCAGTTAAAAACATTAAAATTGTTGCTTCCACTTCCACCACCTAGGTTATATCCACTTTTTCCAATTTTTTAGCACTAATCCTTTTTTTTTCCATCCAGGATATTACAAGTTTTTTCTCTTGCCATGAATATTGACAAAAACCATACGAGAGAATTAGCAACAACACTGTGTCTGGAGTTTGAGGTGGTGTAGCAACAAGGTCTTTTGCGAATAACAGGCAACTACGGTTTAAGTTTTCGTCATATACTAGAACAATGTCGGTTATTGCTTTACGTTTCACATCATCACAATGCTACCGTTACAGCAGAAAATTGACATTCTTGGGGCCAGAGAAATTGCTAATCTTGTTATTGGGCTAGGAGAGAATTTTTTCTGAAGTTTCTTTCCAAAAAAAACTGAATGTCCTTCATTACAGGAAATCATATCTTAATTGTTTGTTGCATTTCTATATGTGTTCATGTGTT
The DNA here is from genome assembly GCA_023313725.1 of Lithobius niger. Taxonomy (NCBI): domain Eukaryota; kingdom Metazoa; phylum Arthropoda; class Chilopoda; order Lithobiomorpha; family Lithobiidae; genus Lithobius; species Lithobius niger. The sequence goes on from JAHWFP010273328.1 coordinate 9,189, forward strand.
TATTAATTAGGCAATAGTGAATGAGGCATATTTATATTTGATTTGACCTAAATCCGAGAAATTGCTAAATAAAAAGAAAGGGGGAATATTTAATATTTTGTTTTCTAAACTCACGGGTTTTCGTTTGTCTATTGAGTGCTACTACTTTTTTTTTAACTGGAGAAAAACTGAATATCTTTGGTAAAATTTCGCCTCCACACACCCAAATGAACAAAGAACAGTTAGGAAATGTTTTCTTTATTTCTGGTAGCTAACATTTTCTTTGGACTGAAAAACGAAAATATGTATATATTTTTAAATTTTTAAACAAAACGTCCGAGATCCATTCTAACTTTAATCGTTAAAGTACCAAATCTTGTTCTGTTTTGGCATACCTCAAAAATCTCTATGGAAGACTTACAACTTTCGTTTGCGTTCGTGAATTCCTAGAGCTGCATAAACAGCCAATCAGGAAATGGCTTCTATTTTCACATGTCACTGTCATTCCAACCTCCGTTTCAACAATATGGAACACTAGCCGATAACTCGTCTAACGCGTGAAGGTAGTAAGTATAGCCGTCTAAGGTGGCATGCTCCCATTATTGGAATGCAGAAGAGCTACTCATGAATTGTTCCTCACGCGGCAAATCCATGAACCATCAAATATGTTACAGATGGAACCCACCTTTTCATTTTGTGCCAATTATCTCTGTACTTGTTGTGTTAAATTCATCAAAATGTCCTTAGTGGGGGGGGGGGGGGTAAGAAATCTAAGGAAAAGCAATCACAATTATAGCAACTCTTGGTAAGAATGAAGTGCATGGATTCAGAAAATAAGATGTTGCTGGTGCTTGAGGGGATCAAAATGTTCTTTAGCTGAGGCTCTTCCCTCGAGTGGACGGGACGATAAGTCTTTCTTGTTGGACTCCAACCGGGCAGAAAGGGAGGCTCAAGCAGCCAGCCGACGTCACTGGCTTTCTTGATCCCTTTGCGTTCCAACTGGACCAAATGACCTCCGTTATCTTATCACGTTAGATGGAGTTGTTTCATTCATCCCCCCTCCCCTTGTATTTCGGCTGTGAAGACCAAACGACCTTTTTTTTACGACTACCAAAGATAGAAATATGGGATGGTTGGGTCTGAAAATGAGGCTGGGGTAGCAGCGGGATACGTGACCGTCGTATGAAGAAGTCAAAATCAAGTGGGCGTGGAAATAGAACAAGGCCAAATACAGATGCACGTAGCGACCAATGCTACGCAAACAGTTCTTGAAATCACCACATTAACTCTACAAACTCTTTGGCGACAACACTGCTTGTCGTAGAAATGGTAGCCATTAAATGGAGTAACGGAACACCGACTGATGTAATAATGCCATGTTGAAAAGAAAGTCTTTCAGTCTTTCGTATAAGCAAGAGTGAAATAGGGGTTTTGAGGAATATTACAACTTCCCTGTTTTTGCTATAATTATCGATCGAGCCAGGTCCCATTTTACTCGACAATATGGCGTTTCACTTTTTCAGTCAGTTTATCTGTCTCTATGTTGGCGCCGTGATTACGGCCATACGCCTTGGCGTCTTATGTTATTTCATAGGAATATTTGGAACTAAGGCTGAACGATGTACATACATATTTAAGAACAGATTTCTTGCAGAGACGTCAAAAGATGATGGGGCGCCATAACCTTTTAACAATACAAGTTAGTTAAAATGTGTTAAGAACCATTGATGAAGCGAATTTAATGAACACGCCTATTTACATGTGTGTTTTTCAATACAAGCAGCAGTTAACGAGAAAAATTCAAAAAACTCTTTTTCTTCACCATTTTTCTACGTATATGCTTGGAGTGGGCGATTAAAACGAGGGTTAAGGGTTGGGAGGGAAGTGGGAAGTAGATCTACTCTTTAGAACAGTGAGGTTTTGAAATCTAGGCTATTGTTGAAAACTCTTTTTTGGGAGGGGGTGGCCAAGGTAATTTTGGCCTGTTTTAACGCAACCATGTGGAGTTGCATGGACTAACTCGAATGACATTTATTAGGGATATTCTTTAAAATTAGGCCAAATGACGATTACAGATAATCTTATGTTGGAAGCACTTTTTGGCGTGGGGTCGAGAGTGAGATTTACTTTTCAGAAAACTGCTAGTTACTGTCATTCCATCTGTTACAGTGGAAGAGTTTATCGTGCTTTAATACGAACATCCGCATCGCAATCTCCATGACTAGACGTGAAGTACCCACCAAATGGTAGCTGTACAAAAGGGAAAAGAAAGATGTGAAGGCAGCAGACACAACAAACAAAGCCAGATTGGATTGGAGCAAGGAAATCGATTTAGCGCCTACGGCAGTCAACAGCTGACTTATTGGCCTCTTGGCAACCAAGCAGTGTATCTGGCAAGAAAATCCCTTTTACCTTCACAGGGAAAGCTTTGACCCAAGGCTTGATTGTTTAGGTGCCAACTTTATTGTTGCCCCAAACTTATTGTTACATTCAATCAGAAACCGTCTTTTCCAAAAAGGAATAATATATATTTGTTTTGCCTCACACACTGCTTAGGTCAAATTTTCAGCCAGCGGCTCACTTTCCAGGACTGCTTGGTGGCGATCTAAAATCTCGTTTTCACCTATCCCCCTCCCAAACTTAAGAAGAAATGGGCTGGAATTAGGGTAGTAATGAAGCATACAGTACCACGATTTAATGGTAGACTTCCGGTAACGGCGGCACTTACGTTGTGATGGCCGCAGTTCTGGTTTGGAGACCCAAAACTGTCGGTCATTGGTCTCAGGTTTGAATCGGTTACTAATCGGTTTTATAAGACGCAAAAATACGTATTAAGTTTAGGTAAGACCTCACGAATCGTTACTGTACTCTCAGTTACGATTCCGACGACACTAGGTGTCTTGATGTGTATGAAATTAAAATAGTCACACCATTCAATGGCTGCACCATCTAATGGTTGCCTGTGACTTGTTCTTGTGATATTGAATGGTTTCAATTCCACTTATTTAAAAATGTATGAATGATACTAGATGATGAAGAGAAGGGTAAAAATACTGGTAAAAGATATTAGTGATACTCCAATATTCTCAGTCGTCAGAAGCCACATTTGACCAATGTACCACGACCATAACACAGATATCTTTATCTTTAAACCTGATAGCGCCACGCAATGGTTAATCGTCAACTTACAACAGCAAACAACCCCTACATCGGACACTCATAAAATGTAAAGAACCAAACAAAGCTTTTCTTCTTTTTTTATGTATACTATACCAACGTGTATAAAGGTATTTTCAAATTCTTTGTAAGTCAGTGAATGTTCCATTTTTTTTCCCTAACGTGTAAATACATTGACATTTCCCACATTTAGCAATCTGAAAAATATGGTGAGATGTAACTCTTCGCTGCAATTCATCAAATGTTTTTTTTTTTTCTACAAACATATTTTAGCAATAGGACAAAACTTACCACTTCAAGAATTGATGACATGAAGACAACACCTTCCTCTCTAGTCGGTAGCATACATAAATCAGTCAGGATGAAACGGAGCAAGCTACCTTACACTTGACCTCATTATACAAACAAGTAGCAGTAATTTTACTTTTATCACATCTACCCTTCACATGTAAGTCACAGCATCCATAGCTAAAGTCTATAAAAAGTTAAAAATAAAAGGAGGTAAAAAACAACATTTAGCATAATTCAAGCATAGTTATTTGCTAATAATCGTATGTCAAAAACAACAACCATTATTTGCACAGAATTTCATTTCATAACACATATAAAAGTACAACTTTGCTAAACACATGAAAAATGCAGTCAACACAAAACCAAAACTGTGCAAAAAAAAGTGAGTGTGCATCTTAAAAAGACGATTAAGAGAACTATCGCTGACGAAAGTGCATATGAAAGAAATATAGAACGAATGCTTGTGCAACAAAAATGAACAAAATATATAAAAACGTCATTAAAAACAGAAAGAACTTTAAACTCTAGTCAGGATATTCGTCTTATAAGACAATAATGAAATATTTAATTGGGAAGGTGTTCTAGAATAACGTAAACAGGCAGTAAATTGATTTTTGCACGTTATGATCTGAAACAATTAAATTACATTTCATTAAACCATTCATAAAGCGTTTCATTATACAATTTCTCAGTTGTTTTATATCATTAAATGAACTGGATACGAAAGAAAAACGTAAGCATAATTCCTCCAAGTGGTATAGGTAGATCGAGTCAACAAAGATGTTAAAAAATGGTTTTAAAAACTTGGCACAGACTTGGCATCTTTCTCTTTCTAAACGTTTAGTAAAGCTGATTCGTCGTAAATACTTCTTTTTCCAGTTCCGCCTGTACCTTGAAGTGGTAACCCCCCTCACCCCACGGTTATATTTAGACGAAAGTTTACGTTACATTTAAAGGATCTGGCCTCTTCTTTTACATAACTCGAGTTCGTTCACGCTTAATTTTTCTCCCTTGTTTAATCTAGGCAGCATATAAAAATATCAACCGATGTCCTATGAAAGTCCTTTTCTCATTCTGAGAATAAACTTATTATATGATGATATAAGACCAAGAAATTATGATGTTTCTTTGTCGATATTCGCTTCCCCCAACCCCAACCCTGCGTAAAACTTTCGCTTTCAAGAGTTTCGACAAGTTTAAGAAATTTACAAAATATGAGTTATGTGACATTTCGTTGCAAATTTGATCTCACTTTGATGTCTCATCAGTTACCATTTATTTTTTCTCAGATTTGGGGGTTCCTTCAGTTTCTCAAACGTATATCCCGAGATCATAGTGGGAAAGGAACGGAGATTTACAAATGTTGAATTTCTAAGGAGACAGCGGCTGGAAAATGTACTGCAGTCCAGTTTTATTCGCGTTATAATTACATTTCTTCCCGTATACTGGCAATATTTATCTTGCGTTTTTCAAAAACTTTTCTAATTCGCTCACTTACGAATTGGCTGGCTTTGTGTCCCTGGTTGTTAGGCGGGCAAACGCGACCTGCAAACGACTCAAGTGATAGCTTGGGGGAAACGGAACGCCACTGCGCTCTACCAAACCTTTTATTTGCCATTAAAACTGGCGCCGACACCTCCCTTCCCCCCCCCCCTCCCCGACTAGTCTTGGTTTGCTTTCTCCAAGCAGCCAAGCGAGACGCTGCTGAAAGAAAGGACATCGTGCACGAGCCTTTTAAGCCTAACCCGTCTTTACGCAAGAGTGCAGAACAATAAATAAACAAGCCAGGTGCTGAAGCCAATAGAAGCCAAATATTCTAAAGCTTACGCTTTTGTAGGCGTTGTTTCCTCTTTGAATTTCCGGTCCAGTACGTCATGATGCAGCACGTGCGAGTTTAAAGTCACGCTTAAAGTAACTTGCATCTTTGTTGTTAAGGTTTCTCGCGTCTTGGCCATAATTCAAACCCTTTGTAAAATTTAACAACAATGAAATAATATCCGACTACTATATTTTGCAAATTCAGGTATTCTGTCGCCAATTCAGATATTCAGGTATTCATCTTTTTCTTGCCGGAAGAAGCAACATTCAACGAACTTGTCAGAACCACTCGCCACGTTTTAGTTTTGTGTTAGTTCGTAGGAAGCACGAACCCAAACTGGGTTATCTGCCCCACGACTTATGAGAGGGACAATTTAACTGGAGTCACACTTGAGCACGAGAGATGAGCCGACATGAGCACGAGACACAACATGGACCTTCACGTCCATAAAATGCCAGGGGATGGCTTAAAGCCAAGATCGAACCTATAACTCCTAGACTTGTCCTCCCTCCCGCCCCTCCCCCCCCACCCAAAGTACATCCCATCGTAACATTGAACGCCAGATCGAAGCTAAACCTAATGTAACGTCACAAACAATCTAATTCATCCTTTTTTGCGTCCGCTGAATAATTACGGCTTTCCAGAACGTAGAAATACCGTAAAGCACCTGTTAAACGCCCATGAGCTGTTAAATCTAATTCGACAAGAAAAATGGGGTTGGCCGTAACAAAGTTTTAACTCATGTTTCGAATCTTACGTCTGTCCAGGGAGTTGTTTAAGCCTAACTTCGTCGCGAAAAATTCGGCATTTATGCGATCATTCACGTACATGATCTAGGTTCGGGCTAGCATTAACGCAATGCCTTTTTTATTCTCATTTGTTATGGAATTTAAATTTATTACTGTACTAGTTTATTTGGTTTGTTTTACGTATGTAGCTTTTTGTTAATTTTGGTGCAGAAAATGTTTTGAAGGGATAAAACATTGACTTTCTAGAATATAAAAATTTTTTAGTCAATTTCTACCAGATCTAAAATGCTTTAAGGTCAGAAATCATGAAATGACGTATAGTTGGTAATTTCATAATTTCTAACCTTAAAGCATTTTAGGAAGGTGGGCCGAGCTTTGCCAGGGCTGTTAGTAGGCAATTTACGGTACTCGAAATTCTTTTTAAACGTCACTCTTCACTTTATTTCCGGAAATAGGTGATGATCCTCTGTTGCATGTTTTGACTGTTTACCGACACTGAGAATTATACCTCACTCTAACATAAAACTATACTAAAAAAAATAGAAACCAAATGAAATGCACACGCCCAGAAAAAAGACCACCGTTACTTATTTGGTAGATTCCATTTTTTGGGTGCAATCATAAATTAAGGTAAAACTACAGACACAAACCTGTATTTCCGTTGCCTTTTGGACTTAAATAGTTTGAACTAAGCGAGCCGATTTGGCTTTCTGTATTGTTTATAAATTCGGGTAGTGTGCAGCTTGGTGTGCAGGATTTGTGTCACGGTTTCATTAGTTCCTGACTGACAGTTTGCATAGTTTATTCCTCCGCTTAGGCGGATGCAGACGAACGCGGTTGAGAGAGAAAAACAGCTATAGCTTTCCCTGTTGACGTTCGTTCATTAAAGTTCTTGGATTGTTTTTATGTTAACAGTTAATGGTTATCGAGAAAAATTGATGTAAAACTTGTGTGACGTAATTGTCTCTGTGAGAATGCGACGTAAAAGGATTTACTGAAGTCCTAACACTGAGAATGTTGTAGAGCTTTAGAACATCATTTTCAGTCTGTCGTAGAATCTTTTGTGTTACAAATGCTTACTAAAGTAGCAGCTTTAGGCTATTATTATTGTTTTTTTTAGACTTATTTAGCATAACCCATGCATTCGTCTTGTTCCTTTTGTCTCCATCATGATTTTGTTGCTTGATCGATCGAGAACAGGAGCTGCGTTGCCTTGGACAACGAGTGGGCTTTCCTGGTGTACAAACAAGACGAGCGGGCAGCCGAATCAAAAGAAAATAGAAGCGTGATGGGGTTCAAAACTAGAATTCGTTTCTACATTTTACTCTTGGCAAAGATGTTTCTATAATGTAATTTACCTAATTTGAGGATGAATACGTAATGGGCTTCAAAAAAATAGTGCTTATATTGAATACGAAAATGAGAATTAAAATTAAATTAAATTAACATTAAATCGTTAAATGTGAATTGGCATGAGTGCACCGGCCCTGATAGTAAATAATTCGTTTGATATGTAAGGTAAGGTTTCAATGAATCGAACGCCAAGGAGCGCACATCAATGTATTTCAATTTTACAATCGATTCAGTTATTTTAAGCTGAATAAACAAGGACTTCTGCCATGATTTTTGCCCTCTTCGTTTCCTCCCCTTCGCGGGCCCCCCCCCCACCTGCACCAGCCAGAACCCTGACCTCCTTCCTGGCCGTTTCTATATTACTTATGTGACGATTTGTTTTTCTATTGGTCTTATTAGTGTCATCCCACCTTTGTAAACTTAATATTCTGCCTTGCTTCGCTAGGAATTGTTTTTCTCCAGAGCAGCAAAACCTCTACCATGACAGGTCACATCACTGTGCATCAGCTTGGCCCCAGAATTCAGACTATCAGTGCACACTTCTGACACAATTTTCGTTTTATCAGCACACACACACTCATGCTAAGCTGGTACATGCACGTCATCACAATTTCACAGCCTCTGCCGTAGAAGCTAAATAAAGGCGCACACCTCTGACAAAATCTTTGATGGGGCACACCTCTGCGTACCAAGCTCCACAAACATAGGTGCACAGTTTTTGAACCGTGTGAGCTTTGGAAAACCAACGATGAGTTATTTCGTGCAATAAATAAATAAATAAATAAATAAATAAATAAATAAATAAATAAAATTTTCCTTAGTATTATTTCGTGCAACGCAAAGAGGCTGTGTACTGCTTGTGTATTCTATGCTCTTTATTCGTACGGCGCGTATTGCATACTACAAGTTAGTCCCTGTGGTGTACTGTTGCTTCATTCTGCCGACTGGTACTGTTTCAGTCAGATATTACACCACTCTTCCATTGTTAAAACTGTACTCTAATTTTGTATAGAAGGGCACTTGCAACCACCAACCGTTCCATTCCAGCAGTACCCTTACCGACGAGGCTTTAACAACAAAACGGGAATTTGCAATTTAACAACAATGCTTATCAATATGTTTTGAAAAAACGTGACGAGCAGAATGCTAACTGTCTGATATTCCACGCCCGGCCCCCCCCCCCCCAAAAAAAATAAAAATAAAAAACCTATGTAAGGTTCAGCTGACTCTACGTGTTTTGCCTTTTATTCGCCTGGTGTAGTGTCATCACAGACTTGTAATGAATATATTTTGTATTAGTCTGTTGGATCAATATGCCGGGGCCAATGACCTTTTATCCTACGCAATTCGTTGTTCATTTTTATGACTGAAAACAACTGTGTAGCCTATGAAATACGGCGTTTTTCGTCTATCAAATGTCATCCAAGACTTGTAATGTTAGTGCTGTATCTAAACTGATGTGTTGTGCCAGGACCAATCACCTTTTGTTATTCGGCTGCGACCAAATAGGGCAGAATAAAACAAAGATCTGCTGGAATTGTATCGCTTCATTTTTTTTTTCTTTTTTTTTTTTGCAGTAAACAGTTTAGCCACTGGCTGACCCTCAAAATTATCTGGTGAATGTTCCGTTTTCTTATATTTTTTCTTCCAAGGAAAACTTTTTTTTTGCTTCTTGCTAAAAGTTTCAGACAGTCATGCACCAATGGAACTTTGGTTGTTTTCTTTATTGGATGTGGGGAGAAAAAACACGCCCACACGAACGCGGACAATGAAGACGCTCTTCACGTTTTGATTGATCACCATCTTTCCTTTCGTCGTGCAACCCAACCCATTTTCTCAATTACTAGATATTCAAAGACGACAACTATCGAATGGAATGGGACGGGGAATCTGAACAACATTGCATCTAACACAAATTATCCGTTCTCCGCTACTCATGCGTTCCCATTCGTGAGTATTCGCCAATACTTAGGTGTAATGGTGAGACCAGCCTTATTTTGTTCGTGTTGTCGCCGACTGGAGGAAACTGATTCTATGGCGCTTTAATAAGTCAAGAAGGAATAATTAGTGGTAAATTAATAATTATAAACAAAAACGTCAAGTGTGATGTAAAAAAAAAGATTATATGATAGAAGTTTCACTTTACTTGTTAAAATGTACACGAATAAAAATTAATGATTTTTAACATAAATAAGAAAATTGATGTTGTGCTTTACGAATTCTTAAAGCACAACAGGGCTTAAACAGATGAAATTTTCTCAATTGTAGATTTGATTATTTCAATTAAAAATCATCAATTTTTATCCTAGTACATTTAACAAACTTGGAAACTTCAATTATGTAACCCTTTTTCACCACAGACTTGACGTTTTTGTTTATATTTCGTTATATTTGTTGTAAAGAGCGCATGGCTTCGGGGCCCCGTTCTTAATAAATCCGTTACGTTTTTTACACATTAAG